>QLOI01000152.1:33925-65396 GCA_003313605.1 Tuber umbilicatum | reverse complement strand
TTTTTTTTTTTTTTTTAAAACTTTTTAATTGTACTAACTATTGTCAACTACAACTAGCTAATAACAAATATAAACGACTTTCTGTTCGCTAACGCGAGTCTGCCGTAAGAACCCTCTAACGAATCGAGGGCACCCCCAAGAATCCACGGTCGGGTCACTGCAAGCAACCTTCCTCCACCAAGATATTCCACCAAGAGCCGAATGCAACAACCTGAGATAACGTCAGATTCCCCGGATGGGTCACCCCATCCAGCGCCTCCTAGCAGCACCCCCTGATAAAGGAAAACCACCCATCCACCAACCTCACTTAACCCACGCACGGGAAACACCTAAAATAAAACAAAAACAACTTAACCCCGCCTCCCCAAATGACAACTCCCACCAGCCTCATACCTCCGCCCACATCCAAAAGCCCTACAAATCCCAAAACCACCACCCTGGGGACCCCTAGGAATCCCGCCTACCACATCCACCCTTCCATACAAATTCCCCCCGGGACCCCTGACCGCCCCGCCTACCACTTCCATGCCCCCTCCTAATCCCGGCGAACTCCCTCTGGGACCCGTCGGCACAACCACTACATCCTCATCCCCAACCTGCTTCACAAACTCCCGCGGGACCTCCCTCCCGCCTCTTACAAAACTCCCGGTACGGAATACCACCATGCCCTTCCTCACCGCCTCCAACTCTTCCCTCCTCTTTGCCAACCAACGCTGGCGTTCCCTAATCCTCCTCAACCTCTTTTTCTCCACCAACGACCAAGCAGCCGAGGGCTCGCCCCTCGGGGGGCCAGGCGCCTGTACCGCCTCAGCGGAGGACGCCACCTCAGCCACTTCCTCCTCAGCCACTGACATGTCATCATCAGCCACCTCCGAAGAAGCCACTGAATCAGCCACACCAGGCAGCCTCACCCGTGCCACCGCCACCTCCTCTTCCTCAACCGTGAACGGGGCCACGTCAACCCCACCCACAAACTCAACCCGTTGCTGTACTCCCAGCTCACAATTCTGGGAATTGTGAGCCCCCCCGCACACAAAACAAACCGCCATCTCCGCTCCATGATAAATCGCCAACTGCTTCTCAGCCAATGCCAAGCGAGCAGAAAGCACCGAAACATGGTGCCTCAACCGTGAAATCTCCGCCTCCTGAGCGAAAGACTTCTCCACTGCCCTCGACAGGACATCAGCCGACCGTGTGACCTGTGCCGACGACGGTTTCGAATTTGTCTTCTTAGCCATAACCGAAGTGTACAGCAGAGTAGATAGTATCGAGAAATAAAGATAAAGATGATGAATGGGTACCGAAGAACAAGTTTATCGATGAAAATTATTCCAAGCGAGATGCTGTAGAATAAAGACTTGAAGCAATCGTGAGGAAAGAATCAATGAGGATGATTGGTCAAACCCGGGAATATGACAAGTCACCTGGCGGTGAAATTTCAATGACTGGGGTTGTAAGAGACACGGTCCTGTGCGAAGACTTTCCGGACACGACTGTACGGTAGCTTAAGTTTGGTATAATATGATATATATACACTTCAATTCGGTCCTGAAAAATACGTGAGGCAGGACACCTCGCATACTTACCCCATTTCATCATGTACCACCTCCAACGGCGCTCACAAAGTCACCCCAATATTATGTAACACAGAATATTACTCGATCATAGATCTCACTCGAATATATTGCAAGATGGCAATTTTTGGTGTTGAAAAGTGATATTACTTGTAAGCCATTGCTAAACCTGCCACCAAGCCAACCGACGCTGCAAAAGAAAAGCCAGTAGGGTATTCCACAAGACTCCAAACAACGTTGCCCAACGCCCAACAAAAGCAAACAACTCACCGCCCCACCACTGCAACCCGCCCAACCCACGCCTGGAGAAAATACATTTCATTAAAAGAGAAGCCGAAAGAATTCAAGGAAAAAAGGAGACTTGAGAGATGGCCGGACACTCCCCCACCAACCGTAAGCACACTTCGCCGCTTTTTTCCCTTTGGCTTCACAGTGCGGTGGACGTTCCTTCCCAAGCCGTTATACCGGCCTGTGGTACGGCATACTGTTATTATCAAACCCGACATTATCAGTCCGCTGGATTAGAGCATTGACGACACTAATAAGGGCTTTGAGTATCCCGTCTCCTCCGCCTCTGTCTGCAAGAACCTCCGTATTCCAGGTGACCTCTTCACCCACTTCTAGGTTGTAGTTTTCCACTAGATGCTTCTCAATCTCAACCGGGACAAGGGAAAATGAGTAGGACAGACGCTCATCAGCGGCCATAGCAGGTCTGTGAGCGATTGATCGATTGTTAGACAGATACGATTAGATTCCATTTGTTGATGTGCTTACTTTTCAGTGGAGATTGCCTCATAGCGCCTTCCTGGGCCGCTCCGACGATTAATTTGGAGATCTTGCAGTTCGGTAACAGCGAGGTCGATCTCATGGCCGAGACAGGCTTTCTTATTCACTTGATACCTAAGCATGTGGCGGTATTGGACTTTGTTCACGGTGATACCAGTTCCCTTGATGTCGAAACTGATTGCAGGCGCCCCCCCCCCGCCACTATTAAATTGTCAGTTAAGTCCACATATTCCCGGACTATAGAAGCAAGAAGTACCGAATAGAAATGCTCGCGAGGAATTCCGCAAACCCTGGTGTCTCAAGATCAAGAACCTTACAGCCCGCAAGTCTAATTCTGGCGTCCCAGGCTCTACAGCACAATTAGCCCAACACGATATATTAGCGTGTGAAAGACGTGAATACTTAGTTGGATGGGCCCAGTAAACAGTCCCAAAGTCACTGACGTCATTGTAGCAGGTCACATTAAACGTCTGCGCGTCCATGACAAATATTCTGCAAAAGATCAGCTGGATTCTCCCTATCCTAAGATGCCCATACCTATTTTTGTTTTCTACATCGCAGTGAAATTCATATGTGATTTCTTCTGATCTAAGATCCCCCGAAAACATGGCTTCAAACCTGCTAATCTTCAAGTCGAGGACATGTTCGACATCGTGAGCTTCACGGGAAACCCTGCGAAGCGGTAAGTATTGAGTACCCCCGGAAAAAAGGAACAAGTGAGCGTACACGCTAGTGAAATAAGTTTTAATTTCCCTGAGCTTCCCCACAGATGGCTCCCAATCACCCCATTCAATTCCACGCCTGGATATAGTTTTCGGAACTCCAGTAAGGACAATACGTCCCAAACTTGGACAAGTCAGAATCCACATGAACCGAAACTCCCGACGAAACTCACCTTGCCTCAAACTTGACATGTCCTCTCCAACCACGGACGTGCGTGAAGCTGATCACAAAATTAGCAACTGTGAACCGACAGGAGAGCGATCCCGTACCAGGATTTGAAAATCTTTTGCATTTTCTGAACATTGTACCTTGCCACCCTAGAAACTTCATGAGCATTTATACGGACAACGATACATTCAAGAGCACACTTTTTACTATCGTCAACCCCATCGGTAAGATCAGAGCGACCCTCTTTGGCGCGTGCAGGAGCCTGCTGGTTCATTGTGCAATACAGAGTTTTTGTCCCGGTCTCAGGAGCACCGGCATCGGTCTTCTTAGCTCTTGGCTTTCTCACAGTACGAGTAGTCGGGACAATAGTTGGAGGCGGCCTCTGTATCTCCGAAAAGGCACCTTCAAAAGAGAGGATATGGTCCTGGCTTCTTGTAGGAGCGGGTGTAGGTGAAAGGGTTGGCGACTCCAAGATGATCTCACCATCGAGAAGGTCGCTATTACCTTTGATAACAAAATCAATGCCCTTCTCCTGCTCCGCATTTCTCTTGGCCCTGACAGTGCGTATGGTCGATTTCACCGTCGGGGTAGCATTACCACGCATCTCATGCGGCGATTGAGCACCAAAATGTGAATCAAAATTGAGCTGAGGATCACACAAATCTAGAGTGGGAGTCCCATCATCGCCACCACTGTTCAACTCAGGTTCCACAAGAAAACCACCGGTGCGGTCAAGTGCCGAGCTCAGTATGAACGCAGATGGTGCTAACGGGTCACCAGCATCTCCATCCCATACTCCCCTCGACTCAAGATAGCGCCCCCACCTGTGCCGCGGGTCCGCCAAACAAGCAAACCGCTCCTGAAGCGAATGCGGTTCGATCTTGCAATTGAGAAACTTCCCCACTTCCGGGGAATATTCGGCCATACGAATAAGGAACTTGTTTTCGACTGGAATATCAGCCCACTTTGAGCCATGAGGGTAGAGAGTCGTTCTGTTTAGTTCGCTCTGCTTTTCCAATGAGACTAGGCGGATCTCAAACTTCTTTTTGTCATCAGGGTTGACGAGGGTAAGCTCAATTGACTCGAAGCCACGAGACTGTTCCATATAATCAGCATCACAGAATGCACAAAAGCAACGATGTCTTGTCTCACATAACGTTCAAGGACCTTGCGGAGTTTCTTTACCGCAAGCTTTATCGATGCATGACTCCCCGCGCCTATTTTAACCACTCTGTTAACCTGATCGGGAGAGAGGGTGCACCCAGTGACTTTCGAAATCTGATCTATGAAATCGTACCCATCAACAGGGTGAAGTACATAGCTGAAATCCTGTGTAGATAGCTTTGGGTCCCAGGTCTCGGTGTATTTGTGCTCCGGAATAGGCTTTGGCGAGCTAGTACTTATGTCCTTGGAAGAAGCCTATCAAATAATAAACAGACTGCACACCATTGGTAAGAGTGGGTTGGGGGGACTACCGGTGAAAGGAAATCATCGTCGCCGCCCTCATCGTGGCTATCCAGCTCACCGCTAGATATATCCTCTGCCCACTGCACGGCTCCGAGGTTAAGGTGAGAGAACGGAGATCTTTTGATCGGTGCTTCGACCTGATTTACTCTTAACACCCTCATCTCAAATTCACTATTATTTACGGGAGGTTTTTTCCTACCTTATCGCCATACCGAACCGTATTTAAAGCATCCTGGGTAGCAACGGTAAGAACATCCATGAAAATTTTGAAGGCACCATAGCAAGCCTCTTGATCTCCCCACAGCACAAAGAGCTGAAAGCAATCAGCTCAGCTCACGAACACGATTTAAGAAAGCTTGGTGAATTGAATAATCCTTACTTTCAACTTTGAATCAAAAAAGCAATCGACCGGAATCAACTGCCTAGATTGTTTTTCTCTATAATTCACTTTAGTAGGGGCTCAACATGAGGAGTACCTTTAGCATACTTGTAGGTGCGAATCAACTTGTGAATAGCTCCTGGGGTGAACTCAAATACCTAAAGAGAGTGAGGAAAAGAGTCAGAAACCAGCCGATTAAAACCAACAACAAATAAGTCCCTACAGGGCACCGTGTGTACTCACAGACTTAATCTTGTAGGCAATGTAAGTTTCCTCGGGCGGAGAATTAGATTCGTCATCAGACATTGTGAGTATTGGTGAAAAAAGGCCCTTGGAATGGCAATGATTTCAGCAGGTAGGCGAGGCTCTGCACACCGCACAACTGAAGCCGAGATGTGGTCTGGAAGAAGTGTTTGTATGATTGGAAAAAAGGTTGGTTGAGATTTAGTGGGGTATCTTTGTTGGTGGGAAAGAGTGAAGTGAGGTTTCCGGGCTGGGCACTAATAATTAACAAAAGAGCCGCAATGGCATAAGCGAGACCTGTTTGAAGACAAGCGCCCTCAGCCCCAAATTCTGGAAAGTCGTGCAAATTGGCATAGTCTACGGTATGATACCGGTTGGTCACGACATGCCAACTGGAAGTAGCTTCGCCGTAAGTACAGTAATTTACTCCTATGTGCCTGTACGAGTATCATAGAGGATCTCCCGCATTCAACAGCGTGATGCCCTGTATCGGTGCTTGGGTAATTTTCAGTCCGGGATGCGCATAAATTGTCGCACAGCCGTGGAGTGCGGGTGCTCGTACCGGCTCATCGGTGTTAACTTTCCTCCAATAAATCCCGGATCATCGAGGCAGTCCTAGAATCCTCATTGGTTGGAATGGTAAATCCTACACTACCGGTAGCTGTCACAGACCCCTAAGCTGGACCCCGCACTGTACGTACTCGAGCACCGCAACTGCAGTCGAAACTCATCCGAGAATGTCCGTCAGATTCGCCGTGGCGCAGTCGACGACTGTAGGAGTGGCAGTGCGAATGAACTCGGCAGGGGTACCACACAGTTATGGTAGAGATGTGGAGGATGGGTCGCTATTACTCGAGTAGACTATCGGGAGTTAACTTATCGATAAGACTTTTGAGGAGTTCGCCCCCAAGAATAATCGTAGAGCCGCTCTTCTTATATTATTGTCCGGACTACGTCAACAATGTCATTATGCTAAGAAATGTCTACTCGAGTAGTTCCTGGGTTGGCGGTTTGAATAAAGCTTCGACTGTGTGATACTAGTACCGGTGTTGTGATACCATTACAAGCACTCGAGTACTGAGGCATCACTTCATCTGGTATTATCAAGAGTACCAAAACACCTTACAGTAATGTTCATATCCCTTCAAAAGCCCAGCTCCCTAGACACACTAAGCATAGATAACAAGTGTTGAATATATACCCAAGAGAAACCCCCGCTGGCCACAGGAGGATAGAGGGAAATCTGAGTAAAGAAAGTGACAAAGAGGCAGAAATAAAAAAGTAAAACTCCGCCGCCAGACAGCCTAAGAGACAAGAAAGAAGGGTATGGTAATGAGAGGTATTTAACACAGATACAAGAAATGGGAATGAGAGAGGGGAGCAAGAAAGGATAGCTTTTACAAAAAAACAAAAGAAAACAAGGACCTAAGCCAAACACAAACCACCACTCTCGTTCTCCATCCAACCCATGCAAACTTCCGCCCATCCGAAATTAGGTACTCCACATTAAATACAAAGAGCAGACCCAGACCCAAGGTGAAAGTTCGTGAAAACCGCGGAAATGTTAAGGATACACAAAAAATCGACATTTCATGTGAACGTTAGAGCTATCAATAACGCTGTGAAAATGACAGTAATAACAAGAGGAAAACATTAGAACATCCCAGTCTTTAGGAATACCCTGTACACAATTCGCCCCAAACAAAAAAGAAACCCCCATGTTTAGAAAAAGAGAAGTTGGCAGCACCTTGGCCTTACGAATACCTACAGTGGAGGGAAAGAGGCCGATCATGAATAACTCATTCTAGGACCATACCTCAAAGGTGTAGGTGCACCAAGCGCAGGAGGGCCAACTCCTATAGCACCGTCATTTTCCTCTTTCAACCTTCGGAGCCCTCCGTCTGGAGCCTCACTCTCCCTTCCTCCCATAGTACCATATATCCTTACGTCTCCAGGTGTTGAACCTCTGCCTATATCAAGCCTCTGAGGTGCCGGTGGAGGACCTTGATGAGAATCGGCATTGCTAGGACGAACATATGGGCTCATGTGCTGTTGGAGAGAAGTCGGAGGGGGGAGGGAATGTTGAGCACTTTGTGAAGAATACAACTGAGACGTCCGTGGGGGTGGATGAGGTGTAGCACCCAGTGAAGAGGCGCTAGGAGGATGCGTAGACGGACCCTCCATCTTGATAACATCATTTTGCAGCAAAGAGGATAGCGATACAGCCGATGGTTGAGCCGACGGGCCACGACGTGCGAGGTAGGGGGCCTGGTCAGGTTGATTAGGCCCAGTATGTCTACGGTTGTGATGGTGGTGGTGGTGTATGTGTACATGAGGATATCCGGGGGCTTGCTGAGTCGGCTGTGGCGCAGGCAATGGAGGAGAAGGCTGCATATGTGACCAGTTGATAGGTAATGGCCTCTCATAGAAGTCGTCTAGCACCCTTTCGCGTAGACTACCGGTGGGGGGCACGGTTACACTTGCTCGTGCAGGTACACGTGTAGCGATCTGCAGAACTCCCATTAGCATCCAAGCCAACGACAAATCCTTGCTTCTGAACGAAATAAAGAATTACGGCCAAAATCCCAATGGACCAATACTCACCCCCATAGATTCCAAGTCATCAACAATTTCTTCTTCAGATGCACCCACAACATCGGGTGCTGCAGGAAACCCAATGTGCTTTGCGATTCCGCTCAAAAGCGCCACCTCCCAATTGTATTGCTGCCGTTGCTTAATCCTGGTACTCTGGCGATCTGGTATCCGATAGGAGAATTCTACACAGTGATGCGTTACAATCAAATTCCCAACGAACACACGGGTATTACCAAAGACAAACCTGAAACCAAGGCATCACCAGCTCTCCTTTCCCTCTGGATTTGGTACCAAAACTCGCTGCATTTCTCGAGCGCATCCTCCCGCAGTTGACGTACAGTTTGAAAATACTGAGAATGCACTTGTGCCCTACTAACTCGGGTTGCGATAGACAGAGATTCCATACCATACTTGTAGTGTGCGTCCGCCAACCGAACCTTCTCCTCTAATTTTTGATCGATACAAGTTTTCTGAGCCACGAATTCTGGATGGGTTCCATCTTGTACCATCTTCATCTCCATATCAACCCTCTTCAACTTCTCTGAGTAAATTCTAGTGGCGCGTCAGCCGAGAATGTCACGTTATACGGATCCAAGCGGAGCGCTTACCTGTCCTTCAGTTGGGCAAAGACTCGTTCTATCTCGGCCAAATCCTCCATAGCCGCATTTTTTCTCTTAACGCGTTCCGTGTCTGCGGCCCCATAAGAAAAGTCCTGCTGTAGCAAAGACCCAAAATCAGACTCACCTTCATCATCCTCTCGTGTGGTATCGACATTGTCACAAGGCTCTTCGTCTAGTGTAGCAGAAGCAGTGGCATCAGCAGCCTCATCCACCTCCGCCTCCGCAACAGGTTCGGGATCCCGTTCGTCTCCGGCGTTCCCATGCACCACTTCGTTTTTGGGGGGAACAACCTTCGCCGGCTTTGATGGCCTCACATCTTTCGAGTTAGCCATTGTTGAATCTCGAATAATTCCATTGGAAACAGCTTCGGCAACAGCCTCCGTATTCGATCCTCTTCTGCTGTTTGCACTGGTGCTTTCATTTTCCGACATTTCTTGAGGAATTTGAGTTTTCTTCTTTAAAGGAGGGGTAGATTGCCTGCTCCTGGGCTCTTCCATAGGTCGCGGTGCTGGTGATCCATTCGTCTCTCTTTTTCGCTTCTTACTGGGGCTCGATGTAGTGGCGGGGGTAGTGGGTGTAGATTCACCAGGCCCAGCAACCTGATCCTCGTCCTGATCCTCCATTTCTTTTCTCGTCGGCATCTCTATTGAGAAGGGTATAACCGTAGATGATGTACTTTTGTGCTGAACCAACCTCGGTCTTTGTTTCTGCGGTGAATTGTGTAATCGTTCAGTCTCAGCTTCCGAGTCTTCGCCGATATCGCTAAGGCTCGATACGGAGTCGCGGTCCGAGGCGTGACTTGTGTGTTTCCGCCTGCCTCCAGATAGGGTTGATCGGGCGGATCCGTTGAGGGCTTCCAAAGCTCCGACGGTGACAGGCTCCTTTTCCACAGTGGCTGTTGTGGAGTCTGGTGCCATTCGATCCGTCAAAGCCGGCTCTCCCAACTCGTCCGTAGGACCTTCGACGTCGCGATGGAGTGGTTCCCTAGTCGTGGGGCGAGAGGCTGAGCGGGAACGACTGTTGGTTGGAGGGTGAATGGAGGTAGCTGGTTCCGAGGAGAGAGGCAATGAACTTGCCGAACGCGTTCGCTTTCCTGATCGCCGTCCCGCTGTATCAGGATGGAATAGAGACTTTGGTTAGATTCCTGAGAGGTTGGCCGGCTTGTAAGAAGAAGAGGGGAAAAAGGGAAAGCCTCTAGACGGGGGAATGCGGGATATGGGGATGGAAGGAAGTGGAGATTCGTACCGGATTCTTCCAGGACTGTAGATGAAAGACGATTTCTGCTGCCGCGTTTGAGAGCTGGTGTCATACTATTGAGAGATGATGATGCGGGATGGTGTTGAACTCAGTGACGTTGAACGAGAGGATTTCCCGAGGCCTGTAAGAGGATGGGGATCCACAGTCGGCGAAAGGAGTGAGCCAGAGTCCGTTTTCTTCTTTTTATTCCTCTTCTTTCCTTTTTTTTTTTTTTCTCTTGAGTGAAATGGTAGTGAGAGTAGAGGGAAAAAGGCCGGAAGATGAAGTGAGCGAGAGGGGGAGGGAAAAGAGCCAGGAGTCAGGAAGGTGTGTGGAGGGAAAAGCAGGCAGGGTAGATAAGGAACGAGATGGAGGGGAGGGGGAGAACGACAGAGGCGTAGGTGGTGGCAGTAGTGGTGGTGTATGGTGATGATGGTTATTGTTATTGCTGTGGGGAGGAGGCAGCAGGAGGAGTGGAGGGAGACGGCGGCGATTGTTGTGAAGCCGGGGGTGAGAGTTGTGTGTGGGTGGGAGAGAGGGAGGAAGGGAACGCAGAAACTCAGACGACGGCGACGACTAACGGGTCGTGATAGCGGGGACAGACAATAGAGTTTAGAAAGATCCCAATGAGCGAAAACCAAAGGTATCATACATAGAAGAGGAAATAAAGGGCATAAAATTAAGAGGAGGAATAAAACTAAGCCCAGAACGCTGTTTCTGGTCACATTCACCTCAAGACTGACACAATGGGTGAGATTCTACTGAATTCATTTTCCGTCACTCACTGAACCCGAACTCACGTTTTTGGTGTTTTCACCAGGCAACATTTTTTATTTTTTTATCCCCTTATTTTTTTTATTTTTTATCTTTATTTTTATTTTTTTCCTTTTGAACATGAGGTTTCGGGGTTGGTTATTGTATCTAATAAGGTGACACTGAACACCCTCGTTCAGCGCCCGTCCACACCCAAGTTCGAAGGCACACAGGAAGCCCTTGAAATGGAAGCAAGACGGGGGGGGGAATCAGCGAAAAGCGTGAAGATGCGGCAGTGTGAGAAAGACCGCGAGAACTGACTGGGAAAGAAACCCAACTGGTGCGCCTGCCGCCGATGCCAAGATTTCTGGGGTGTCAATCGGCAGAGAAAGGTGCGAAAAGCAAAAGAAAAAACCCTTTGGGGGCCGAGAAAAAAACTGTCCATCCCCCACCATCACAACCACCACAACCACCACAACCCTATTGTCAAACGAGTGCTTATTGCTCTTTCTTTCTCTTTTCTGTCCGTTCGAGACCCTTAACTATCTTTTTTACTCCCTTCCGCCGGTACCCAAGCGAAGAGGTCAAACGGACCACCACCATACCATCTAGCGACAAACGACCCCAACCCCCTTATTCAACGAAAACATGGGAAGGAAGAGCAGGCAAGAGAAAAATTCGGTCACGGTGCCTTCGAGCAGCAATATTGACCCCTCGTTGGCATCTCTGTTTGATCTGAGTGTTCGTATATCCTTGATCGATTTCCTCAAGCATTCGTCCACTGATCAGGTCTCAACCAATCATTACAGTTTGGTGTAGTTCAGGCCCCACAAAAAGCTTCCATTGAATATACCCGATCGAACAAAGCTGCCGAAGATAAACCAGAAGAGGACGGTAAGGACATTTCAGAGGTTGAGGGGTCCGATCCAGAGGATACTTTGGAAGATGAGACCGCAAACAATTCCCAATCGAGAGATGACGAGGATATGGAGGATTTGCGAGCCACGACTGCGCCGGAGGATAAGAGGCGAAAACGCAAGAGACGAGATGACGAGGAAGAAATTGAGGATATCTATCTGCAGAAGCTACAAGCTTCCCAGGATGCCGAGGACAGACGGCGGATGTCAAAAAAGACCGAAACCAAAGCAGAGGACGAAGAGTCCAAAGATAGTGATGAGGAGGACATGGATGTTGAAAAAGACGAGCCCCCAACCAAGCACGAATCCCTCACAAATACTAAAGACATCGAGCTCGACAAGTCTTCCAGGACAGTTTTCCTAGGCAACGTCCCCTCTGCAGCAATCTCATCCAAGGCAAGAACCCCCCTTACCGCCTCCCCCCACATCTCACTACCGTACTAACAGCCCAACTGGCCTCCTACAAAACTCTAAAATCCTACTTTAAACCCGCTGGCAAGATAATTTCCATTCGCTTCCGCAGCGTAGCCTTCAGTGAGCAAATCCCACGAAAGGCCGCTTTCGTGACCCACAAACTACACGAAAAGCAGCAAACCGTAAACGCCTACGTCGTCTACTCCACCCCGGCCGAAGCCCGTGAAGCTCTGAAGCTGAATGGCCAGGTAGTCCTCGACCGGCACATCCGGGTCGACTCGGTCGCACACCCATCCCCGCAGGATCCCAAGCGCTGCGTGTTCATTGGGAATTTAGACTTCGAAGCTCAAGAGGAGAATTTATGGCGGCACTTTGGTACCTGCGGGAAGGTGGAGAGTGTGCGTGTTATTAGGGATCCCAAAACAAACGTTGGGAAGGGGTTCGCGTACGTTCAGTTTGAGGTATTTCCGTCCCCTACACAACCTTACTCCTCGCGCAGAAAGTAACTGTCATACAGGACCCCATGTCGGTAGACGAAGCCCTCCTCCTGGACTCCAAAAAGATGGCCAACGACCGAAAACTCCGCGTCACCAGGGCGAAAAGCATAAAGCGAAACCAAATGCGCAAACCAGACACTCCCATAGCCAGCAAACGCTCCTCGGGGAGCAAAAGCGTATACGTCCCAAAACTCGATCCAAAAGTTAAAGACACCGTCAGCAGGGCGCACAAACTCCTCGGAAGAGCCGGCGCCGCCCAACTGAAATCCCAGAGCGAAGTGTTTGAAGGCCTAAGAGCTAGCGCGAACACTGGTTCCGGCATTAAAAAGGGGGGCTCGAGGAAGAAGACGGGGAAACCGAGGTCCAGAGCCAGAGCCACGGCTTGGAGGCAGAAAAGGAGTTAAACTTACCACGACTAGTTTGGGAGGCGGGTTTTTGTATATTCTAGTACTGTAATGTAGTAAACAAAGAGGCCCCGCCATTTGGGAATGAACAATGTTGCCGCAGGGGGAAGAGGGAGGAGAGAGCACGCTTCGTGTGTGGCAATCTGTGTGTGTGGGTGGGTGAGCGGACCTGGTATCGCGGGAACCAATGATTCGCGTTTCAGGTACGAGTTGAGCCGCATACGTCATTGACTACGGGAACATCCGAAGAGGCGGGGTTGGTTATGGAACATAGCGGTGGGACTGCTCCCACGGTACCGTACTGTACTCGAGTTACTCGAATACACGATTGAATAACAGTCTACTGTGTCCAGGTCAGACATAGACTTGGGTAAATGGACAAATGAACAAATTTAATGAATAAATGAGTAAAAACATTCTATCAACAATACATTACATTGTTAAACTATTTTCCCACCAACTCTTGCCAACAGTGAATTACCGGTATAATATTATTATTATTATAAGACACTTCCCACCCTCAGTCTCACATGTTCAACGCCCCCTTCTCAAATAGATACCGAACAGCCCTGACAACTATTTCATTCTCTTTCTCTCTATCTTGGTCGAGTAACTATAATCTATCAGCACAGCTCCCCGACTATAAGGAAACAACATACCCGTTGATAGAGTGACTTGACCTCTTTCTTCTCCCTCCCCTTCTTTTGTTTGCCCTCGGGAGGAACATGTCTATACCGGCACCCCTCGCCGGATTTACACTTGCCCGTGGCTTTAAATACGCGGCATAGGGCGACCTGTTTCATGGATTTCTTCCGTGGCGGTGGAGATGTGATGAGAGAAGAGGTGGAACGGGGGGGTGGTTTTTTAGAAGTGGATAGTTCTTCCGGGGAGGAAGATTGGGAATCTGTGTCTGCGTCTGGGTCCGATGGGGGATCTAAGGGGTGGCCGTTGTCGGGGTCCTTCTCGGTACGTTTGCGCTTCTGTTGGGTGGGCTGTTGGGCGGCAGTTAGAGCATGACAGGAAATGGCGGGAGTCTGGGTATGCACCGTCTTCGCTTCAGCGTTAGAGGCCTCAGCAAGCCTTCTTTTCCTTTCTTCTATTTCTTTGACCTACGCCCCACATCAATCAGCCGCTTACCCCCCTTCCAGTAACGAGTAACGAGAAGCAAGTAGCGAGAATCAAGTAGGAGTAGACAAACCCTAGCAGCAATCCTCTCTCTAGTAGGAAATTTCCTCTTCCTTTCACGGATCCACTGCTCAATCTCTTCCGGTGTCTCCGGGGGTTTCAAATTCGTGCCCAGCAATTTCCCACTTTTCAACACCCATCAGTACCCCTCTCTGCAAAGCCCATGAACAACAGCGCACATACCCATTCAGCCGGAGCCAGGTTTCCTCGTCCATGTCTGGCTTTTCATCCTTTCTTGCTCGCAGTGCCGGCGGTGGTGGCGCTGAGGGTCGCGGAGTGGGTGGGGTGAAGTGCGCGTAGGAGGGGGTTACTGGCCAGCCGGACTGTGCGGTTTTGTATGATGTGCTGGTCGGGGTGGGTGCTGGAGCGGTTTTTTCTTGAGAGTAGGAGAGGTATGATGATGTCTGCTGCTGCTGTGGTTGCTGCTGTGGTTGCTGATGTTGCTGGGGCCATTGGCAAGGAGTTGGGAGTGGTGGGGTGGTTTGGAGGTGGTAGAACGGGTTCATGGGGAATTGCTGCTGCTGCTGCTGCTGCTGCGGTCCATATTGGTTCGGCGACTGTGGGAATGACGAGCGGTAGTGCGCTTGTGAAGAATCGCGATATCCCCACCCTCCGCCTCCGCCTCCACCTCCACCTCCACCTCTCGCGTTAAACCCTCGACCTCGACCACGCTGCCCATTATTATTATTCCTTCCTGCTCCTCGATATCCTCCCCCTCTCCCGCGGCCACGATTCGAGAAATCAGTAGCAGGCGCAGGTGCTGGCGGTGGCGGCGGCGGCGGCGGTTTGTAAATATATTCCGACATCGCGTCCTTTAACGAAAACCGTCGGAAGAGAGAAAGGGGGGAAATAAAAGAAAGCCTGTAGTTGAACGGACGAACAGGAAAAAAGAAGAGAAAAAGCAGGATTGGGAAAGGATGATACGTGTGTGCAACCGAGCCTCACTAAAGTATTGTACGAGTACTGTACTGTCTGTACCGTACCCTACCAAATCATAACTAGTCAAAGTGCTCAAAATAATAATTCAGACATCTCGCTACCATACCGGTAGATCACTCTGACACCTCTTGGCGAAGCCCACCACCCCATCCCTCCCACACCCGCAATATCATAACTACACCTCGATCAAACCCTCAAAAAAACCATCCCACCAAAACCAGAAACATCACCATCGCAACGGGGGAAAAAAAAAAAAGAAAAAGAAAATGCACCCAACCCGCAAACTCCTCGGGTACAGAAATCTCCCTCCCCCCCTCTCCACCCCTCCTCCATCCGAGCTAACAAACAAGCACAAACCCAGCCTCCCCCGTTCAACATACTACGAAGCAGACCAACGTCAAGGCGCCTCCCTAATCCGCGCTCGAAAGCCCTTCCTCGTAAAGAACCTGGTGACGGGCGTCGCGATGTTTGGCCTCACCGCTTGCATTTGTAGGGTTTCCTTCCGGGCGTGGGTCGGTGGGTGCTTATAATATGGCTGATGTGGGCAGATGTGTATACGATCAGGGCAGTCGCGCAGGACGAGTTTGAGGATGTGGTGGTTCCGGATGCCTCGGCGGGGAAGAAGTGAAGTGAGCGGGTAGGGGAGGGGGAGGATGTCAATGGCGGGCTATTATGCGAGTGAGATTTTGTGATTCTGTGGGGGGGGGGGATGCAGAGTATGGTTGTGGAATGGTAATAGTTTCGATTTGTTCTGCTTCGGTTGTGGGGTGCTGCGATATTATGAAGTTATCGGGGATCGCTCGCTCGTGGCTACAAAGGACAAAACATGATATATGATAACAATGCCTTTTCACGGAAATTTGAAGGGCTCTTTTCTCAATCACTCCCAACCACTGAACTAAACTACGGTACTCAAAAAGAAAAACTCCATTTTGGGAATCAAAATCATTGAAGAAAAAAAAAGGAAAAATCCATAATATGATGAGAAAGAAAAAATAAATAAACCGAGTGACCATTTACCAGAACCATAACCATACAGTAATCAATGCCCATGGAGAGAGACAAAAAAATTAATAAAAGTGAAAGTCCACTATTTTCCTTCTTCCTTTTACCTGCGTCTAGAAAGGAGGCTTTGGGAGGAAAATTGAGAAGATTTTGAACGTTTCTGTCGTATGTTCATGTCTTGTCATAGCTATGATATATGAAATGTATGTATGAGAAGTAGTCGATGCGATGCGATGAGATGCGATGCGATGATGTAGGGAATCGGAGAAAAATGTGGTGGTAGTGGGCAGCACATGGAAGGTAAAGAGGGAAGGAAGGAAGCATGTAGAGATGCGAAATATGGTAAATAGAGATACCGCAGTGGGAACATTGATGAACCCGTTCAATCTTGTAAAAGAAAGAAAAGAAAAGAAAAGAAGAAAAAAAAAAGAGAGAAAAAGAGAAACTCCTAACCCACTACCCATTGCCCGCTATACGCCAAATTGACAACGTTCTGTTTGGTTCCACTTCCAGTCCCGGTTCCAGCACAAGTTCTCCTCCTCACTCACCCTTCCTCAAGTCCCTCTGTACATTAAGCACATGTCGCAGCTGGCCCAGCGTATCCTTCGCCTCCGTGAGCGTCTCGGTGGTCTCCTTCTCAGCGACCTTCGCCAAAGTCCTGATGTCCTCAATCTCGCCCTCGGCCTCGTGTATGACCCTGAGGTACTTATCCGAGATCCTATTCTTGGCGGATCTCAACTTTTCCAACTCCTGCTGCTGCTGTTCAATCGTGACCTCCAGTCTCCTGAACAGCTCACTGTCCTTCAACCGGTCCTTCTGGAGCTCTTCCAGTTCCTCCCGAAGCTTCTCCACCCGTCCCGTGTAGCCTTCGTCGAGGTGTTTCCAGCTCTGGAGGAGCACTTCGTACTGGTTCGAGGCGCGTTTTCGTTCGGCGACTTCGTGGCTGAGTTGGGTTTTTAGCTCTTGTAATTGCTCGTTGCTCTGTCGGACGTGCTCGTTCAGGCTCGAGTCTGACTCTAGTCTTCTCGCTCGCTCGGCTTCCCGCTCGGCTTTCAACTCTTCGATTTTTCGGTCCTTCCGGGCGAGGGAGGCTTTGTCAACGTTTGTTTGGTGTATCAGGTTTTCGTTTGTGCTCTGCAGCGAGTCCCGGGAGGACTTTATCGCTTCCTTGGCTTTTCGTTCCTCCTCGCGGGCCGTGGTTTCGACTTTGAGTTCTCGCTTTAACCTACGTAGATTCCATTAGTTCCTACTTTCCCCTCTGCTCCTACCACCCGCGCTCGGGTTCGGTGACTGGTGTAGAGGCGGTGCTAAAAACCTGTCGACATCGCCCATGAGCCTTTCTATCACTCTCCCGCTCTTGCCCGTCGTGGTCCGTGAGAGATTGGCACCGCCAGACCCCGGCGCATCGTAATTGCCGTCCCCGTTCGGTACGGGTGAGACCGAGTCTTCGCGCGAGGGTACGTCCAAGAATTCATGTTCGGGGGGGTGTGTGTTCCCGTTCATGCCGACGGTGATTTGTTCAAGCTGTTGTATCTCTTCGGCTCGTTCGTCTGGATTGAATGAAAGGTAATGACACGACGACGTCCTCTCCCGTTAGTCTCTCTCTCTTCCTCTTCTTTCCTTTCCTTTTTCTTTGTCTGGGTGACAATGGATTCGCAACAACGGAATAAAAGAGTAATAAATAACGAGACTCAGTCCCTTGAAAACGAAGCAGTGTGGGGTGAAAGGATGAGGGAGAGCAGGGGAAAGAAAGGGTATGTAAGAATGGGAAAGCGCCAAAAATGAACAAACAGGTAACTAGGCAGTTACCGTATGCTAAGAGTCGCTTCCTCGCTCGCTTTGTACCCAAGTTTATTTGTTTAGGATTTCCCGTGCTCCAATTGGATTGGCGTAAACCGGAGCAGGGGGGGGGGATAGTTACGGGGGGACGGGAGAGCTGACTGAGTGATAGCAACGATCCCCACCAGTAACCATACTGTGCGGGTATGTACTGTACTCGTACACGGCACCGTTTATGATCCTGTATGTATCGTACCGCACGCACGGTGTATGGGTTACAAAAAAAAAAAAACATACAAAAAAAACATAAAAAACATACACAAAATAACCGGGAGAATGAAAGAATTTACCCACTCACCAATATCATCCCTGAGAAGAACTTGTAAACACTGCAATTCCCGGAACTGCTTCGTCATAACAATTACGGTAATGATAACTACTGTGAAAAGGAGAGGATAATTAATTTTTTTTTCAAGATTTATTGTCGAAAGAGCGACGGGGCGGAAATGAAGGAATGAAAGCCGGTCGTGGTTAGGTAGATGGTAGGCAGGCTTTGTCGAAGGGAAATACCGGCAAGTGGAAGAAGAGAACGTATGTAGGTAAGGTGAGAAGTAAGGGTGTTTGTGGATGAAAAAGAGAGAAAGAAGGGAGAAAGGGAAGAGCGGAGGGAGAAAAAGGGAACAAGGTGAAGAAGGGTTAGTATATGCTGTGCCTGTACAGTACTTTATGCCCGTCCGCACGATACTATTCTACGCTCGAGGATGCATCGTCTCTGTTTCTCTCTCATGATCCCTGGATCCGTCTTCCATGCACTTGCTCGCCGCACCGTTTGACAGCATCGTAGCTCAGGTACCAGTATGTATGACGCCGTGCAGTGCAATACCATAAGTTACGCCCTCCTTCTCCCTCTCCACACAAAGCCTCGTGCTGTACCTATGCTTGTAGCACCTAATATCCTCGAGTACCCGTGATACCATCCATCTAAATCGGGCGACAAAGTGAGAAAGTCGTTTATGCCCTCTCATCGCCTCATCCACCGCTATGAGCGGTTACAAAACCAAGCAAGTGCAGGTACGACGTATCACGGTACAGTATGGCTTAACTTGGCCCAGATGGCTGATACAGGTAACAGTGTTATTGTGTGTTGTTCGATTTGGTTCATCGCCCTTCTCATCTCATCTCATAACTTAAGATATATATACTTGTACTCTAAGTTAGCTGCCGTATTTAATCACAAAAGGGGTAATTTCCTCGATTTCTGCTCCAGTGAAGTAAGAGATACACTTCAAAAGAAATGTGAGAATACCATCTGCCGTCGTCGTAAAAGTAAGTAGTGATGGGGAGAAGGAGAGAAGTAAACAATAGAAAAAAAAAGGGAAAAGAAAAAAAAAAGAGAACTCCATGCCATGCCATTTTACAAAGACAAGAAAGAAAGAAAAAACCCCTAGACTTCTACAACGAATATAAAGATGTAGGTGTAAAAAAAAAAAAAAAAAAAGAGGAGAGAGAATGAGACATAAAGGTGTGATATCGTAAAGCGTGTTTGATGAAAAAGGGAAAAAAGAGGGGAAAAGAGAAACACATAGACTTGAAATAATAAGGTAAAAAGCTGCCCCCCTGCCTTATTCTTCCTTCCCCATTCTCATTTTAGAATTAAATAATACGTTTAAGTAGCCGCAGGCGCGTTATTGGTATTCTCCGACGACGATGCCGCTGCCGTTGCTGTTGCTACTGAGCTCCCGTTAACATTCCCACCAGGAATACTCACCGGGACCTGAGTTTCGGGGATGCCGGTATTCTCGTCGGGAGGAGCAGCAGGTTTAGGGGCGAGCACTTCGGGTCTCCACTTTAAGATGAGTTTATGAGTTTGCCCGCGAAGCTCGGTATCTATATATTTTTTTTAAAAAATAAGATTAGCGGCGGACATTAGAATGTGGCGCAAGTAGACCGGGGGCGTACGATTCAGCCATAGATCCTCTAGAACATCCATGCACATGTTTCTGACCGGGGGTCTTAGCATTGCGAGAAAGCTGCCGCACAAGTTAGCACCTCGAACAGAAGTATGAACGTGGGGGGGTGGAAGACGCACTGTAGCATTTGAATTCCCAAAACCGCTCTATCAGGATCCAAGCAGAGCATCTTGACCTTCTGCAATAGTTCCACTGTGATCTCAGGGATTTCCGAAAGCAATCTCATGAACATCCTATCTTTCCCTTCTAAGAACGGGAATATCCCGTCCATGACTTTCATCATCCAGATCTTGTATTGGGGCTGTCGGTTCGGTTGGGCCTTCGCCATGACTCTGTCGTTGTACCATTCCTCATTGAGCCAGGAGATCGCAATGTCCATCCTTCCTCTAAAATCCTCGATGACGCAAAGGTAGAGTTTATCCCTAATGAAATTGCTGAGTGGGGAGGGCTTTTGCAATTTACTGCTTCCTTCCTCTTCGTCATAGCCATCATCATCTCCTTCATCTTCATTATAACCATCCGAGACATCTGGGCTGCTGTCTTCACCTTGAATCCCTCCCATCCCTCTGGTTGCCAGACGCGTGATGAGGGTGGTCCATCCTTCTCTATCCCAATTACTCGCTGCCAGGCGCATCACTCCGAGTTTACTCTTCCTGGACACCAGTGAGGTTTTATCAAACTGGTCAATTACAGAGAAGATCCTGTTTACGGCATCGAAGCTTGATTCACGCAAGTCCTCACGACTGAGAGTTGGTGGCGGCGGAAGACAGAATTTCCCCAACCGGAGTTCACTCTCTTCTTCGTCTTCGTCATTCGATTCCACTTTATCCTCCTCCTTCCCCTGTTTGCCAATTCTATTCTCAATAGCATCTGGAAGAGGTCCTGCGTGAAGTTCGTCAGTAGCCGCTGGTGGAGGAGCGTAGTTCGAAGATTGGGAAGAACGTTGCGCGAGCGCCTCTGATGGAACAGGCAGAGGTGTGCTCAAAAGGGCATCGTAGCGATTTCTCACGGCCTAAACCATGTGAGTCAGTAGTCACAGCAAATATGTAGCAATTGGGAAACCTACAGAAATCGCGGCATCAAGATTATGTTGCTGAACGTTATACATGCTCCGATTGATGATTTCGAGGATCAATTCTAGCGGCAATTGCTGCCCGTCAAAAGAAGTCATAGCGACATCAGTAGAAAGACTATACAATTGCGCATACGACATGGGACCATTGATGATCTGCTGCGGAGGAGGAACCGGCGGGGGCGTCGGAGTGGGGGTGACCACAGCATGTTGCTGTTGTTGATTGGTCTTCAACCTCTTGACCGCATCGTTGTCCGGCGTTGGAGCTGCTCTCTTGCGCGATAGCTCCTCCAAAAGGTCTGCCTTCATTCGCGAAAGTCTCGTCAAATGCTGTGAGACTTTGCCCGTGAATGGCCCTTGCGGGTTGGCACTAAATTGAACGCCTAATGTCAGCATGTGCGCTGGGTCAGGTATCAGATATTGGCCATGCCTGCCACGATCACGGGCTCTGGCAGCAGCTGTCGAATAATACAGCAGGAATATTGGGCGGGTTTGGCATACCGAACTATATTGAGCAACAGCACGCGAACAGTCTTTTCCATACATTGCATCATGAGACGGTTTTGTATGGTGTTAGACCTCGAAACTATTGCCAAGGGATTAAACGATAATACTGCGCCCACTATCTTCGCAGCAATAGGATTCCGTGTCTTGACCAGTTGCGCAAGATTGTTTAGAGTGGCCACGATAAGGGTAGCATCACTATTAATTATCAATATACCTGTTATTCTACTTGATTCCCCATCATTGGTGGTGGTGGTAGTGGTGGTGGTGTTTTCTTGCCTTGGATCTTCGTGAAGCACACTCAGTAGCCTGTCAAGTAGCCCTTGAGCCTCCGCGTCTAGCGCGGGGAGCGACAGAATGGGATGATTAGTTGGAACCATGCTAAGAGATATTTCCGACCTATCTGCAAGCTATATTGGACGGTCGAGCATTAGTTGGTGAGCGAGGGAGTGGTAGGCTGGGGGATAAGTTCAACTCACTCTGGGGTCCGTAACTCCTCTAGATTGGACTAAGATTACCCTCTGTACAAACTTGATACAGCAAAGGCGTACCCCCACCGGGCCAGTATCCCAGAGACTCAGGATCTTCGACTTCAATACATCCATTTTCTTCCATGTGGCTGCATCTTCTCGATTATTGCATCTGTGATTGTAAAAAGAGAAAGAAAGGGGCGAAGATCTCAGTAAACGGGAATCTCCACAAACAAACAAACGAAACGACAGATATCAAGGAGGAAGCGAGAAGGGGGAGGGGAGGAGATATATAGAAACAACATGACTGAAGAGGGTCCCTCTATAATAACATTTGGTATATCTCTTTTTCCTTCCTTTTCTCCCCATAGGGGGGATTGAAGAAGGGGGGAGGGGGGGGGAAGTAACGTAATGGGGCCATAGATAAAGGCCTCCGGTTGAAGATAGCTGGGCGGTATGCACGTACATATATCTGAATATGAGCGGGTATACGGAAGCACTACACTGGACGACGCTCTTAAGAATTCCTGCCTCTCTCTCATCCATCAACCTAACCATTGTATCCAGGCAAGCAACCGCGAGATTCAACTTCTCCCCGGCCTCGACCACAGGGGTGGAAAAGGTCTCAGCGAGAAAGTCCGCACCCCAACGCCTCAGCTCGACAAACGGTCCGGATACGATTGGAAGGATACCGTGTAGTACCTGTGGCCAGTAGACTGGATCAGTTAGAACAAGGGCGCGCGCGCTCCCTAGTTGTTGAAGTTGATCCTCGACGGAGCTAAGACCTTGCGCGGCTGCCATTGTTGTAATAATTCTGAAGATCCGGAAAGCTCTATTTCTTATTTCTATTATTTCCTCCTCTCTTTGCTTTGACCTTTTTTTTTTTTTCTTCTTCTTCCTTTTCTTTTTCCCTCCTGTTGTTCACTTAACCGGGAGAAGGCGCGGGTGTGTGTGTCGATGTGTGTGTGTGTGAAGAGTTGGTTGAAACGAAAGGAAGGCTACGAGGATAGTCGTGCGAGAGAGCTGAGTGGTGGTAGTCGGATCTGGGTAGTGACAAAAGAAAAGAGTGAAGAAAAAGGTTTGAGTGCGATGACAGGTTAGCTCCTTGTGGTATCCTTTCGGTAACGTGCCCTTTGCCCCAACCCCGAAACGACCAGCCAAACACGATAGTGTATGGAGAGTTGAAAGGGAACAATGAGAGACGAGAAAGAAAGATGAAGACCTTTTTTTTTTTCTCCCTCGCCTTCAACGAGAAGGGAGGGATAGACAGGTTGAAGTGAACGACGGGGGGTATTTCATTCAGGCGTTGCTGTGGCTTAATAGTGCCAAGAAACCATTCAACGAGCATTACGAGTACAGTACTGTACTGTAGCCTATGATACCGGTATCATATGTCATGAGTTGCACTGGGGCTCGTACCGTACATAATCAATTAGGGCCTGGGGGAAAAAGACGCCCATGAACCATCGTCAACAACCTTCCCCTACGGCTGGTGATGAAATCCTGGTTCGCATTTCTTACGCCGCACGGTGTTTGTGATTGTCTGAAGAGCGCAGGTGAAACAATTGCGAGAAAAAGGTCAAAATACCAGTAGAGCTCGAATTCCAGGCCCCACAGGGAAAAGGAAGAACTTTTACAAGACAAATTCAGACAGCCAACCTATGATACCATAATAACGTTATCGCACATTAAATGGCCCTCCCGAAAAGTCACCCCGAGTCGATCCCTTCCGTAATCACACAAAGTCACTCGTCACTGACATCAGGATCCAGAAAATTGTGAGACTTTTAGCGTTTTTAGTATGATATTGGAATTGTTACCGAAGCGCATCATGGCGCTTGGTGAATTGCACTTATTTCCTTTGTCGCCAACGTTCCCGTACATGCAGTATTTGACAGGATGCGACAGCTATCATACATCCGGGACGGTTGCCACCGTTATTTAATGCACGACTTAACTTACTGGACATCCGCACATCTGTGATCATCTCATTGAAATTACGGTGCGTCCAGCCATGTAGACTATACATACATATA
Organism: Tuber umbilicatum; assembly: GCA_003313605.1. Classification (NCBI taxonomy): domain Eukaryota; kingdom Fungi; phylum Ascomycota; class Pezizomycetes; order Pezizales; family Tuberaceae; genus Tuber; species Tuber umbilicatum. Next base: position 41,660 of record QLOI01000152.1, on the reverse strand, counting down.
CGTACGTGCACACGTTGACCCGAAGAGACCAAGGCTACGCACAGCTCCATCCGTCTGTCCGGGTATTTGAGGATCCCCCAAACGTTAAATCGGCGGTTTGGGGGGAACGGGTATTGTACCATTTCACCTTCAAAGTCAACTACTACTCTAGGACGCAACCATACTCCAGCCAATAAACAGGAAAACATCCAAAGACAAAAGAGAAGGATGGGCAGTTAGGCAGAAGTGTATTCCGCAACTGAAAATAAGTAGGGTGATGAAAATAGGAGAGAAGTCCGTGAACAACGCCGGCGCAAGATGACCGTACCGAGAGAAAAGCCCGAAGAAATTTGATACAACAGAACGTAAAGAGGGAGAAAAGAGTGTTACAGCTCAAAACAAAAAACAAAAAGTCCTGATTTGGGTGTAGAAGGAAAAGAAGGTAGGTAGGTAAGTACAGTAGCATGCAGTGACAACTAAGGGGGCCACAAAGGAAAAATCGCCCGTTATAGAGGCCTCTCTCTAAAGAAAAGAAGGGGGAAAAGAAGAAAGGAGAAAAGAGAAGAAAACGAAAAAAAAGTGACCTCTCCAAACACCAGAGATAATAGAAAAGCATTAGTAAGAAACCACATTGAACCGTTTTTATCAAGGGATTAGGTGTGCAAGAATCGCCCAACAGGAGATGTACCGAATGAACCTCAATAAAAGCCTAAGAATATTACAGGAAATAAAAGTGGGAGTGATAGTGATACGGAGAATGCTCGTAACGTTGTGAAACCCTTACGGTAGCAATTACTTCTTCTTTGCGAGGACACCCTTCTTCTTGAGGGCTGATTTTTTGGCAGCCAATTCTCTTTCTAATTTCTCTTGCGCAGCATCCTCTTTAGCAGCGACACGACGACTGCGCTCCTCCTCTTCCAGTACATCTGCTCCGGTAGCTTCCATGTCACTAGCTGAATCGTAATCAACGTATGAATATCTATAAATTTGTTAGTTTGTAAGTGATTGGAACTAGGAATGACAGCACAGCAAGATTGAACCCAACATACTTCTTTTTTGTGAAGCCGCCATAACCACCCCTACCATATGCATCCTCTTCATCATCCTCATCATTAACCACAAAATCATCATCGGGATCATCTTCTTCATACGAGTCCAGCCGAGGGGCCCCATATCGTTTGTGGTTGGTGGAGCACTTGTTTCTCGAGTAGCTAGAGTACCCGGATTTTGGCGGAGGACTTTCGCGTTTCCTCTTCATACCGGCTTCCAAGTGTTTGCCCCTGTCCTTATCTTTGTTCTTCAACGAAGACATGGCACCATTCCCGACAGAAGATTTTCGCCCATTTGCACTATTTGTACCCCCAACCCCATTTGTTCCATTAGACGATTTTTTCGTCGCCGGTTTGGCAGTATCAGCCGTCTTCTTTGAAGTGGAAGCTGCCTTTTCCCCTCCCGACACGCCCGGACTTTTGCTGTTCCTACCGGCCGCAGTATCCGCTCCTTTCCCTTCTCCTTGCCCTTCCAGTTTCAACTGCCAGGCCTTTTTTTCCTTGACTAAAGGTCGAGCTTTATGGGTGATAGTTCCAGCAGCCGGTTTTTTTTCTGCTCCAGCTTGCAAGGCGGCCGCCATCCTTTCACGATAAGACATGGGTTTCGGAGCTTCAACTACAGGTTTGGCGACCTCTGCTGTTTTTATTCCAGAGCCAGGCTTGGTAATCGTAGTACTTGTCGACAATCTCGAAGGCGCAACTTTGCTGGTAGAACTGGACGTAGCAGTTGAGGTGCTGGCTGTTACTCCCCCGCTCTTGCGCTGGAGCAACTCCTTCCTTTCCTTCAATAACTCCAATGAGCTTTTTGGAACTTCTTCGGTCTTGCGCCTTTTGATAGAGTTGACGTCCGGCCTAGATGAAGTTACCACTTTTGTTGTGCTGTCTCGAGACATCTGCGACGAAGTGGACTTGGACGCAGACGATAGGGAGGATCGGAGTGGTGATGTGGTGGTGGAGGTGATTGGTCCGGAGCCAGTACCATCTGTCAAAGGTGGACATGAGGTGTCAGTGGAAGCGCCAATAGATTGGCTTAAAATAACAAGCAAAGAATTGGAGCCGAAACCGTAAAATCATTTTCAACAAACGAGGAAATAAAATTACAAGGGAGAATGGAAACATACTTGGCCTCGTATTATTAACCGGTTTCCTCGTGGGAAGCGGTTTGGAGATTGTGGATGGTGTAGTGGCGGCTGCAGCAGAGGAGTCATAGCGGCTTAGGATGCTGGAGATGCTGAACTGCATTATCCCATAAAAAGAGAAGTTTAGCAACGAATATAGCTAGAAGAGGGGAAGAGAAAAATTAGAGAAAAGTACCGAAGGATTAGAGTCGTTGAACACCATTTTGGGGGGATACTGCTATATATCGACCGCAGCGGTCGTTCGCCGGATATGGCTTGTCGGTTGGAGTGTGGTGGCGGTCGTGGTCGTGATTAAAAAAGGAAGAGGTGTATTGATGGGCAACGAGGTGGTTGGAGACAAAATATTTAACGTGGAAGGAGACTATATAATTATCAATGGAGGGGGATGGTGGTTGAGGGTCGACAAAAAAAAAAAACGCTGGGGAACAGGGTTTCTGTATGGCTGACGACAACGAGCGTAGATAGCGGGTGGTGATGGTAAGGTAAAGGAGAGGGAGCTGTCGGAAGGAAAGGAATGATTTGGATGTAGAGTAAGGGTAAATTTTTTTCTAAATCGCGAACTCAACACTGAACTAGTAATGTCTAGAGAAAGGGAGCGAGTATGTGAAAAAGTGGGGGCGGAGCTTGATCGAAGGAAAGGTAGAAGGGAGAAAGAGAAGGAGGGAGTAGTTTCGGAAGGAAATAAAGATAAAGGCGACTGCAAAACCGACGGGTAAGGGTAAAGTTTGGGAAGGGGACGGGCACGACAAAGACTTGATGGAGAGGCTCCGTGGGAGAAGGATAAACGCGAGCCGGTCAAAATGGCACTCGACAGCGGAGAAAGAAAGAAAGAAAACGGAGCGAGATTAGAGTCACAAAGAAATAGAAAAAGAGCGTTCGATCCTCTAGTCGGTCGATAGTGAAAAATAATCAGCAACGGGAGAGGCGCGCAAGCTTTCCTTGCCAAGAGTGCCATCGAAAAACCCATTTATGATTGCATAGCCACATCAAATCATTTTTTTGTGTTTTTAGGGCAAAGGGCTGGGTCCCTTCTTACCCTGTGGCTGTGTCAAAATTTCGTTTGCCCTTATTCTCCCAGCAACGCAAGTCACACCGCAGTAGTTAGCCACTCACACAATTCCCCCCACCATGAAAATCAAGCAAAGTAAAGCCCACCAACAACCACCAACAACCTCCTTTCGAACAGCGAAGAGCTTTCTCCGGTCCAACGCGGTTAAATTTGATTGTTTCTCTTGTTCAACAAACCCCCTTGTGAGTGCACCTTGGATCTATAGCAATTTCTCTTCGGAGCAAACGATCTTATGGATTGTTTTACCCCCACAGAACAAATAAGCCAAAATGAAGCACCTCGCGGCCTACCTCCTTCTCGGCCTTGCCGGAAACGATTCTCCTTCTGCCGACGATGTTAAGAGTGTTCTGGGCGCTGCTGGTATTGACGCTGATGAGGAGCGTCTCTGCACCCTTCTTAAAGAGCTTGAAGGAAAGGACATCAACGAGGTCCGCCGCTCAAGGGGTTATTGCCGATTTTTTCCCGGAATTGGGACTGACTTTTTTCTTTCGAATTCTAGTTGATCGCTGAGGGCTCTACCAAGCTCGCCTCTGTTCCATCGGGCGGTTCCGGTGGTGGTGGTGCTGCCTCTGGTGGAGCAGCTGCTTCCGGTGGCGCTGCTGCTGAGACCAAGGAGGAAGAGAAGGAGGAGGAGAAGGAGGTTCATAGCCCCCTACCTCTGACCGTGCTTGAGAGGAAATTTACTAATGAATTCCATAGGAATCCGAGGAGGACATGGGTTTTGGCCTCTTCGACTAAACGAAGCCAACATCAAAATAAAAAATTGGACACCTTTTTTTTCCTGCTGCGAAGGTTGGAAAATACGGTTAGGTTACGATGTTACGTCCATGGGCCCTTATGGCATAGAAGTTTAGGTCAAGGGCATCGATATCTCTGACCGGATATTTGATCACTTCCTACAAGGAAAATTGTGCCGCGAGAGATATACGACTGGTGATTTCGGATTGTGTGATGCCGAAGGCCCATTCTGTTATTAGGGGTGTATTTGGTATCCTCTATAAAATCTAATGTCTAATCCGACAGTGGAAATTACAGCGACCTCCCATATGTGTCCACGGTCATCCTCCTGGCGTCGGCCCTCTTGGTTCTTGCAGCCAGAATAGTCTCAAGGGTCTGAGCAAGAGCCGTAGGATCATACAACATCCCCCTCCCCTCCCCGTCGGGATTCTTCTTCCCATAAACCCTCATACACTCAATCCCCGTCCTTTTCAACTCGGTTGTATCCACAACAGGAGCCCCATTGCCCTCCAGGTAGATGAGATGCGTAACGAACCTGTTCCATCCTACCTCCCCACCTTCCTTCTCCCCCATAGAAGAGGTGCACCCCTGTACAATAGCCCTGACAAAATCCGTAGCTGTAAACTCCTCATGATCTGGCCCCGTTTCCCGATCATGAGACCCATTCAGCAGCAATATTTTGGGCGTGTTCCTCCCACTTCCCATCAATGCCTTGCCAATATTCCGGAGCACAAGGCAAGGCATAAGACTTGTGTACAAACTCCCAATGCTGTAAATTACCGCCCCGGCCGACCCCAAAGAGCTAACAACCTTTGGGTTCGCCGGGGGTCTTATCTCCTCCCCGTATAAATTTATATACCAAATCCGTTCAATCCTATCCGACAATTCCTCATTATCTTGGTGTTCCTTTGAAAACACAATATTTTGACTTCTCAGCGACGCCAACGATCCGGGTAAATTATCCCCCCCTTCCTCCTCCCCCTCGCTGTCAGCACCACTACCGCCCGCATCGGACCCTGCAGGAGTATCCTCCGGCGAAAGCAGCGAAGCAGACGAAGCGCTCGGGTGCGAGATCTCGTTCTGCCCGATAATAACGGACCCATCTGCGAGACCTGCAGCTATGTGGTGCGCGTGGTTAGAATTGATTGCTGGGATCACGCGGATGTTTGATGGTATGCCGGTTATCGAGTGGAAGAGGTATATCGCCGACTCGAAGGAGCCCGTAAAGAAGCGGGCGCCGGTCAGGAACAGGTTTCCTGCTGAGGCGCTGTGGAAGTTGAAGTGGGCTGTTGGGCGTTGGCGCTTTAGGAGTTCGAGGTTTAGATGGTTGAAGAAGGAGCGGAGGAGTTCGCGTTTTTCGGAGGGGACCTAGTGGTGTTAGATGGTGGGAAGGTGGGGAGGGGTATGGGAGGAAATGGCTCACCCCCTTCCAAAGAACATGGGTCCCATCTACAATCCCGTACCATTCCAATCGCGCCTTATCAGGATCAGCGGGCAGTCTATAATTCAGGAGGTTCCGGATAGCGCCGCGTTCTCCATCCATATCTTCCGGAACGAGTCTTATCAGACGACCTAATCAATCCTAGATTAACTCCAGATGTGATATAAGAAGGCAGGAAGGGAATGGATGAAACTAACTCCGAACATCACCAATCCCCGGCCCGCCACATACCCGCAATATCTCAGACGTGCTGCCGCCGTTATCAGATATGGGTAGGATAAAGTCCAGAGAGCGGGAGTCTTTGCAAAGGTGCTTGAAGACGTCTATAAGGTTGTTCGCTGCGCTGCCACCACTGAAGACTACGATGCGGTTCTTGCGCGGGGAGGTGGACATTTTGCGTGTTCATCTACTTGGAGGGATGGAAGTGGGAGTGGGAGTGGCTGGGTGGGGGGTGATGCTTTATATACCCTTTCTCTAGTATGGGAGTAAGAACAAAATTAAACGTGTAAACAAGTGGGGTGACAGCGCAGAAAGAGAGCGGCTACGTTTCCTCTCCCCTATCCTCCTCTCCATGGGGAAATGCAATGATCCTGGTGCGGACCGTGTGGTGATACCGTAGCCTAGCATTTAGTATGATACAAGTGAACCCCCCCCCGACATGTACCATGGTCTACCATACGGCCTAGAAACTGTGAGGCCCCAAATTCTCTACCGATAGCTGTTCTCGCTCAGAGTTGGTTAGCCGGATAACCCTTGGGGCTCAGGGATCCTCTCGGTGCACTTCCCCCGGCCATTTCGTAGGGTATCATACCGGCGCTGTGTAAAACAGAGACTAAGCGTAGTGGTGGTGTTGGTGGTGGTGGTGGAAAGTTGACACTTTTATCATATCTAGTTTACTTATCCCGGAGTTGGTTGAGTCAAAGTCCATGAACGCCATGCATAGGTTGCACCAAATATTACTTTCCTCGAGATGCGTGTCGCACACTCGCGGCCGCAAAGTTCCGGCATATAGTGACTCAGGTACCGTACCGTAGCGGTAGCCCATCAACTCCAGCCCCGGAGAGCAAAGACAGGGACGACTCCTTTTCGAGAAATCTTTTTGGTCTGGCAATGGCAGGTGTCGTGCTTGTCAGTGGCTTCCGCGATCTTCCGGTTGAACACCGCCAAGACTTTGCGTTACATTACGGTAGGCGTTGGGAGGCTTTGTGGACTCGAGTGACTTGTGCGACAGATAATAATAACAATATTATTATTATTGTTATTATCATAATATCTGCTGGAGTTACCCTACCGTACCGTCAAGCCCAAGTCAAGTCTTACACACTAAATTTACTATCGGCAAACCCCCGTCAGGGTTAGGTTTCCTTCAACCGAACCCGCATTCTGGCCTCAACCGATCGAGCAAAGCAGAGCCAAATCCTACAATAGCCCTTCAGAGCTGTCAAACCACCATCACCACCACCACCACCATCACGACCGAGAGCTTTGGCCAACCCCCAATTACAAAAGAGCTCACAAATCACCAAAACCGATACGAGCGAAGCATATAATAAAAGTGTTGGGAAATAAAAGAGGATGCATTCCACACTCGTCCGAGCCCAGAATGTCTTCGGCTTTTTCACCACTGTGGCATTCTTCGTGGCAGGTCTGGTCGCCCTGTCCTCGCTGCTGTATCCGGCGGATGTGAGCGTGGATGTTATCAAGACGAATAACGTTAAGATGTACTGTATTTCTTCTTCGTTCCCCCTCCGGGGCGGATGCTGATGGGGGGGTAAATAGTGTCAAGGGAAGGGCGCATCAATACCATGCGTCGAAAGTGCAGGAGTATGCGGTTTTGCATTTCGACTTGGAGGCTGGTTTGTTCACCTCGCTGCCCCCTCTCCCCCCGGTGCCTTCTCGGGGTGGTGAACTGATTGCCATGGTAACAAAATAGATCTCTCATCCCTCTTCAACTGGAATACAAAGCAAGTATTCGCCTACGTATCTGCGACGTATCCGGGGTCTAGATACGTTTGTTTCCCCCCCCACCCCCCCTCTTCCCCTGGTCGATGCTCTCCTATTGACTGGTCTAGACTGATAACGAAGTCGTAATCTGGGACACCATCCTCCCATCCCGCTCCGCTTCAAAGCTGATCTTGAAGAACGAGCGCGCAAGGTACAGCATCAATGATATCACCGGGAAGTTCGCCGGCCGCGATAACGTTACCCTATCGTTTCATTGGAATGTGCAGCCGCATGTGGGCTGGTTGACGTGGGGGGCTGTGGGGCTCACGGAAGGGGTCAAGTTTCCGGAGTTGGAGAAGCCGGGGAAGAAGGAGGC
>QLOI01000152.1:20068-33867 GCA_003313605.1 Tuber umbilicatum | reverse complement strand
GGGGGTGTTTGTATGATAGTGTGGGGAAGGGAGGGTGATTCTGTTACTGTACTTTATGATAGAGGGCTATGATACGATGCTGCAGGCTCGCTCTAGGCGTGATAGGATTCTGGTTGGTTTGGAGTCACGAGAATTTTGAAGCAACCGAACAAACCGCGATAATCATGAATTATCACTTGCTTTTCCATACCCGGAAATTGATTCACAAAGAACCCCCGGAGCTCACAAGGAGAAACCGCAGAGGAGGTAACCATTTCCACTAACCGGCCTATTCCTTGGCCTCAATTTAGAGCTAGTTCGCAGTGTTGAAGCCGTGGGGGGGCCTCCTTCACACGGGCAAACATGGTCTTTTCACCTTCATGGATCCAGACGCGAAGGCCATTCAAGTATCGTATCACGTTAGTCCTATTAGGAGGAAGGAGGAAGAGGGGGGCTAACTCGAAGTATTTCTTATTAAGCTTGCCATCATCTTCCGGATCGCCAACATGCTGCATTATGTAGTCTTGGTGACCACGGATCGTCAGTATCCAGTAGGATCATGAAGGGGGTGGTAACGCACGAACAATGTCACGAATACCGGCTAAGTATGCATTATATACCTTGCACTGACGCTCCCCCCACCATTTCCTGACGGAGGGCGTACCGGAGATCCGTATCCAAATTACCCCTAACAACCCCACACCAATAGCAGTCCCAAACCCAGCCTTAGCACTCCCGGAAGACCGAGGACAATGTCTTCTCCCGCTTTGTAAACCCCCAATCCCTACCAAGTAGCCCAGGGCGCAACCCGCTCCCGAACCGGCCGCTATAAAAAAAGTACGGGGAGACGGGTGCTACAGCAGCGAGCAATACACCTCCGGGACATCCTCGGGCTGGGTATACAGCGCTGTTCTCCGCACCGGTACTATTGACAACATACCCTCACCTTGTATATTATAGAGCTGGATACACGCGTTCGGGGCATCATCGGCAGTCACCCCACTCTCCCTGCTGAGAACATCGAGTTGCGTTCATAACCTATTCTATGATGAGTTCGTATCTGCGCTCGTGTATATATATAAACCCCTCTTCAAGCCGAACTTATTCCCCGGTGTCCTATCGGTCCAAGGGGGGAGAAGAAGAATTCAATAGCGGGAGGGCTCCCCGAAGCTGCCGTATCATCCTCGGAGGCTCCAGCCTATTCCCGGGGGTCCGGTCCTTTCCCGTGATCCCCCATCGCGGCCATGTGAGTGGTGGCATGTGTAGTGCGGGAGCAAAGAAGTTTTGCCCGGTTATTCTTTACCCGTCGAATGGACCTCCTCCCCGATCCACTCCTCACGCAGCGGGGCGTGGGGGAATTCTCGTGAGCTCTCTTGGATACATTGGAGGTCTTGGTCCGAGGTACTATAACGAGCATTGTTCGGATTCACTCACGTCGTGGGGTGTCCGGGCTATTGCCATCTGATGACAAGGGAGGTGTTAGTGGGCTGTTCCGTTGGGAGCGCCCGAGAAGTTCCATGCTTGCTATCACAAAATAGAGGGGTTTTTCCCCCTTGCTCTTTCTTTTTCAGCTGGATGGGATGAATGAGCTGCAGTTTATGTGTTGCACCGTCTTGTCTACTCAAGTGAAGGATCACTGGCTGTCACTCGGAGTTTGTGATTGTCTATATTTTCATAATGTATCATAGAATGCAACGCAACGAGAAGGCAACCATCGTGCCGGATCCTACCATACAGCACCGTGCCATAGATATACAAGAGGGGCCTCTGCCACAGGGGAAGTAAAAGAGAACAATACAATAGCAACCCAATCAATGTCCAGGGAACAAATAGAAAAAGAGAAAATATTTTCAACCACTAGGTTTAAAGTACAATACAGGAAAAGGGGGTGCCCATAAAGATACGATGCCAAAATAGAAAGCGAAAGAGAAGGAAGAAATATATAAAAAAATTATACGATACGCTAAGACACAATGAACAAGAGTGGCATGTATATACCGCGCGAAGAAAAAAAGGGGAGAAAAAAGACTGCTCAGCGAAATAGCGTTGACTCGAACCCCATTTCGGTTGTTCTGCTTTATTTTTTCCCGCACGAAGCGCAAACAAACTCACACATTATGCCGATGACAGTAAGGATAACGGGTAATTCAGGGAGCTAAGAGGGGTGAAAGGGAAGAAATAGAAAATCAGAAAGAAAAAAAGAAAAAAGGGAAAAAAAAAATCAATATCCCAGTGAAACCGAACATTCCGCCTCCTCCGATTTGTTGCCTTAGCCAGCCTGAACAGAATATTAAAATCCGAAAGGATTTTCTGGAGCTGTAGGACCCAGATGGGTTAGCAAGGGGAACAACATTTTTGGATAATAAGGATACGTACTAGCTTTGCTCAGATTTGCCCTTCCGGTTGGTTGTGGTGTCAATTTCTTTGCGTCTACTCCAAACTTCACGGTCGGTGGGGGGCCCGTCTTTTGTGGAATTAGGGTAGTCGCAGGCTGCAGGCCAGTGGATTGGGGAATTAATGCGGGTGGCAAAACCGAGTTGACACCAAACCCTCTTCCAGTCGGTTGAGTATTTATTAAAGATTGGAAGCCAGTCTGTTGCTGCGGAATACCATACTGCTGGATCAGTGGCGCACCAGTTGGCTGCGAAATGATTGGTGCTTGAAATGCCGGCACAGGTGGATGTTGCGGTATAGGCTGCTGAACTCCAGTGTTTAGGGGTTGCCCGTTCATACTCATCGTTGGCACTGAGAAACCGGTACCCAGAGTAGAAAACGCGGAGCCGGTTGGTTGCATTGACAAGGAACTTGGCACTCCTCCAACATATGACTGGAATGGGAACTGCTGTGCCTGGTTTGAGCCGTAATTCGCGGGTTGCTGGATGCCGGTGAACGAGGGAGTAAGTGGGTTTGGAGCACTGTTTGGTGTTGTAAAGTTCTGTGGAGCAGAGACCGGTCTTGCAGGAGGCGGCGGGATGGAAAGATTGCCCCCGGTAGCACTTGTGATGGCAGGCGCGAGCGGCCTCTGTCTACCTTGAAGTTGGTTTGTTGGTTGATTCATGGCGTTGAATGTATTTATTGTGTTCGGCTGCTGTATTCCGAATTGACCAGGCATTGGTGGAGGGCTTGGGATATTAGAACTCGGGAGGCCTATTCCGGTCTGTTGAGGGGCAAAGGCCTGCTGTTGCTGTGGAGGAGCTTGTGCTAATGGTAGTTGTTGTACGGTAGGAGGTGCAGACTGAACAGGGATTTGGGGAGGTGGAGGGCTCTGGATCGTGGGCTGGAGAGGAGGAGTAGACAATGACAGTAAATCTCCAAGTGCGCCAGTGACAGCTGGCTGTTGTGGAGGTGCCGTTGCTGGCTGCTGCTGTTGGGCCGGCACGGAGGTTGTAGAAGGTGCAGCAGGGGAGGTAACACGAGGAGGCTGTTGGGGTGGAGGTGATTGAGGCTTTGATGTTGGCTTGACGTCCCATGCACTATCCTCGAATCCTGCAGCTTTCTGGCTCTCTTGCGTGGCAGGAGGCGACTTTGATATAGGGGCGGGGGCTTCTGGCGACTTTATTTCACTTTGTTGCTCGAAGGCTTTGGGATCCACAGAGTCCGGTGTTTGGACAGCTGGAAGCGGACGTCCCTTCCGTGTGTTATTCTTCAATGCACCACCCGCTCCAGAAAACAAAGAACCATCTTGGTTCCCGCTACTTCCGTCGTCCTCCCAACGAACGCCATTCCCATTCTTCTTGATAGATCTTCCGAACTTCTCATCAAGCTTCTTCATTACCCGCAAGATGTCACCCTCCTTGAGACCTAGCGTTCTCATTACCTCTGGGGTGATGATTTCCAATACCGACTCATCCATATTGTCTCGTTGAAACGCATTTGCGTACCGCTGACAATTGTTTACCTCTACACCACAAGTGAGGAAGAAATCAAACCAGTCGTAGCCGTCTGCCGGCCCTGTATTCGCCCCGGGCTGGAATTGGGGTGATCTAGCGGCTGGCGAGCTAGCCCTTGCACTAGATGGTGCAATGCTGATTCCAGCTTGGGGTTGTGGTGGTGCTTTCTGACGGTTTCTGAGTCCCACCAAAGGCTTGTCCTCATCGAGTGAGATACCGGTTCGCCTTTCTACATACTCCAGATCCTCCAGAGACATCTTGGACACTGGAACTGCAATTTTCACTCCGTTCAGCTTGTGGAGGTTGATCTTCCCATCCTTGCATCCAATAAATTGAGCTTCGACTCTAAAGTTCCCGGTACGGTCAGTCCATTGACGGACCCGCGAACTATCTGGTTCTGTGATTGTAGCTGTTAGTAAGATCGCTGCCCATGGGCCGGCCTCTCTGTAACGAGAACGATTAGGCTGGGGCATACTCTGTTTCCCAGAACTGGCTTGATCTGATGCAACGCTATCGGGCCTCCTCCTTCTATCGTCCCTTGAATGACTTCCAGCCAAACTGCTTGTCCTCTGAGGTATTCCACTAGCTCTACGATCCCCACCGTGATCTTGCATCTTAATTCGCTCCCTCGGGTCGCTTGGCGAAGCCATGATGCCCGGGGTAACAACCTTGCTCCGGCCCTTCTCGATGAAACTAGCTGGCACAACACCTTCCATCCCGTTAACCTGCCTCCGAACCAACCACCACTCATCGTTCGACCCGTCCAAAATCAAAACCTCGTCACCAGTGGTCACTGAAACTTCGTCTTCTCCTTGAGCTGCAAAATCACAGAGCACGGTTCCTATATCATTCCGTTTACCCCCTCCTGAAGCGGCAGCAAAGACCTCACTTATCCCCGCTGCTTTCACAGCACCCCGAATCTCAGACAGGGCGGATATGATCTGTTCGGCCGCGTCTTTAGATCCTGCATGGAGATCTAGTGAACGGCTCGGCTTTTCCAATTCAAGGAATACATGCTTTCCCTCCACATTGTAGCCCTTGAGATTTCCGACGCTCCATTCCTCCTTAGGGCGGGAGCTCTTGTCGGGGAGGAGAATGATCCGCGTAGGGCCTAAGCCAAGGGTTGCAGCACGTTTCTTCCTGGAGTCAACCTCTTGTACTGGATAGGTTTGGAAACCAGGGGGAATCGGGGGTGAATCGCGTCCGTGGCTGTGTCCGCCTTCAACACCATGACGAGGTTGGCCCGGCCGCCGGAAGGGAATTCGTGGCCCATCTTCGTCTTCAGAATCCGACGGCTCATGTACATGCTTCTTCTCTTTTGGCTTTGGTTCACGGCTTCGATCGTGTTCCCGATCGTGACTCTGCTCCTGGTTTCGGGCCCTATATGATCGAGGTGCTGAGCCAGTGGGTGAAGCCATTTCTGAAGTAGTAGACCTTGATGAAGAAACCGAATGACGAGGAATTCGCTGGTGCATGACGGCAGCAACGTTCGCGGCTGGTGATTGAGTTGGTGAGTACTCTTGAGATTGGGGCCTCGGAGGAGCTGGTGGGGGCGGTGTGTCTTCCCTCGGTGGTGATGAGAAGGAAACATGTTTGCTCGCAGCAGCCGGGGCCTGAACGGGTGAAGGCGGCGAAACAGCAGTAGGAGAAGCAGGTAAATTATTCTCGCTAGCTCCGATTTTTTCAATGTAATTGGTCGGTGCAAACCCGAATTCACCATTGTATCCTACAAGAGCCCAGTCCGGATCCGAAACATCGTCATAAACATCGAGGGTAGCATCTTCAGAAAATGACACCTCTTCATCGGTTTGTCGAGTATAGCTGTAGAGTGCTTTGGATTTACCAACAGGGTTGGCCTAAGAAACAATCGAGACAATTTTAGCTTTAAAATTTCTCCATAAAGCAGCATTTTGCCCAGCAACAACCCATCCAGCCAAACACGGACGCTCCACGATAGGGTGCAGTAGTAAAAGGTCCTTACCTCCTCAATGTAAGTGACAGGCACGAGACCTATGGGCTCCTCCTCCTCTCCCGTACTCTTTTTCTTGGCCTTCCACCAATCGTCGTCAGATGATTTCTCGAGGATGTATAGCAGATCGCCCTCTTCCAAGGTCAACTCCTGATCGTCTCGAGGAGTATACGCGTACACGGCGGTATACACCCCCAAGAATGGAGATGTCATTTTGATTCGTTTGTGAAAGCAGCAAACTTGAGGTGAGGAGAAAAAAATGAAGAAAAGAAGGCTAAGAGGAAGTACAAAATTTAATGCGAAGGATGGGGATAGCGGAGGAGGTTGGCCGAGGAATAGGAGCAGGGAGGGGCGACGAATGTTTGTTGGTTGCAACCAGTCCGGATAGCTGAGGTTTCGGGGGCAGCGGGCTCCCGGCCGGCCAGTGAACGTGTGAAGTTCACAGGCAACCCAAAACTATCACAACCTTTTATCCAAGGGATAAAAAAAAGGTAGAAAAGGGCCAAGCGGAAGGGTCACTGATCAGAGGATTGGTGTGATCGAGGGTACTTTGTAATTCTTTTGAAATATTTCAAGTTGCAGGATGAAAGCACACGCTTGCCTGCCAGTCCGACGCTGCAGAAAACATAATTATCAGCTAATCAATGCGTTGGTTTGCCGGCAGGGAGCGATTGGAGGGCCCTCTGTCCAACTAAGCACAAGCCGTAAAAGCTCCAGCCACAGATGATTTCAACCATCATTGGATGATCGGCTTTAACTAGCTTACCATAAGAATAGAAAGTATCACGTTATCTTCCTTTTGTCGTATGCGATACTTGTAGACTATGTATCATACTGTACTCGAGTACCTATGTGCAACCACCAAAGATCGAGAATGTCAGGGACCCTTTCTTCAACACACGGGAAAGCCCTTGAACTGTGTGTCGTCTGGGCAAGGCATCTATCTCTGTGACCGATTCTGCTCGTTGAACCTTCGAACATCAACAATTTCACAGACGGGAGGCAATTGGTGAGGCCGAACGAGACTGCACCCTCTAGCAAAGGGAGAGCGATAGCCTTGGGTTACCTCAACCTTAAGAACTCTTGGCAGTCTGAGCAAAGTTGAAGGAAATATTCCTCCTGTCTTAGACATAATTACATCCCCCCATATTTAACCTGATTTAGCGAAGATCTCTAGATTTTTCGTTTCGTTGATTCTCTTGATAAGCCATTGGTTTTGGGGGGGGTCTAGACTCGTCTTTCAAGACGAGCCCCACCCCAAGGGGCGTGTTCTCTCTCCCTTTTGTTCGTTTTCAACCTCACTCAGATTGTCGTCAAAATCAATGTTTTTAAAGTTGCGATATCCTCTCCTATGGTCCAAAGCCCAAAATGGATTGCCTGCAATGGCGAATTGACAAAATTCAATAAATATTATGCGGTGGTTATCTTATGTAAGCAAATCAATAATGGACACCATAAGCGCCTACAAAGTTGCTCGTAGAGTGGGAGTCATGTTTTCTTTTCTTATTAGCTTCTCTGTCTCTGATGGTGAGGAAGCGAGAAGGTGGGGTAAATTACTCAACCTGTGTCTAGCCGTCCAACGCACTCCGAGTTCGATACTTTATGGAGACATGACCCGGACCGGCAGGTTCTCTCTGTTTATTTGAACCTATCCACTACGAGTAGATCTCGGAATGCTTTAAACGCCGAACTCAGTAGTCCGGATACGAGTCTCTGCGATCACCTGCTGAAGCGAACGGTGGCTATTCTTTCCGTCACCTAACCATTACCGGTAGTCCACCGTACCATATCGATAACGGGGATAGTGAGCACTTGGCAGCTGGGTAGCCGAACGTTTCAAACTTTCCTACTTAGATAGAGAATCCATGCCCTACATCACCGGTAGCTCTTCACTGGGGTCATAGACACAACTGGGGTTCCGTTCCCCCGAACTTCCTTTGTGCGTCTCCTTCCCCTCCATCTGTCCGGACTCCCACCTCCGCAAAGCAGCTCTTCCCCACCATAATAAGGTCTGCAACCCTCAGTCGACTATTACAGTCTTCTCATTCCTGCTTGTTATAATAACTCCTACAATATTATTATTCCCACTTGGCTGAAAGCCTCGCATTTCTCAGCAAGATTGCAGCCCTCCTCGAAAAGTATCATATCACCATACCCGCATCAAGATTTCCAAGGACCATGAGCAATACACCCGTCCTCCTCAATTTGTGAAATCGCCTAACCACGGGTTCCCCATCTTCATTCCCTACCTCCGTTTCTCTCACGGGCTTGTTCTAGTGGCGCAGCGCGGCGAAAGTCCTGAGTCCATAGCTTAGTATTGCATCGGACTATCCACTGTGTTAGCCCGACGCCCCACTAGGCCGCTTTGTTACCACTCCGCCCTCTCAATAAATCCTACGACCCGTAGCCAGTCTCGATCTTGATAAAGCAGGTGGTGAGCAGGAGCGAATCAATCTTTATGCCTCTGAAGCCTGACCAGGTTGCCTTCCAGATAGTTGTTTAAAAGCAGACTCTCGCCCCCCATCAAACGCCCAAAATTTCTTCACCCTCTCCCTCCTTCACCGCAGGTCTTCACTTGTATACCATAACAATCAGTTACCATAATGGCCAACTCTACTCCCCCTCCACCAGTGCTCTCAGAGCTGCTCCCTCCTCTTTTAGCTCACATCCTAATTGCATTCACCTCTCCACAGCCTCCACCATCACTTTACCCTCTACTCTCACCGATCCTACGGCAACGCCTCCGGTTACTGGGGATGCCTTCGAGTTCAACTCCTTCCCTAGAGGAAACCTGGCTTTCGCTTTTAACCTGGTCCTCCACTGCAGGTCCTCTGCTCTCGGCACACCTCGCTACGCAGGATCTTACACCACACCCGGTCTCCGGTGAATTAGAATTAGGTGAAATGGATTTCAAAGGGTTCCAACGGCTAGACATGGAGACGGTAAAGGCATGCGTTCAGCTTCCAGAACGTGGTATTGAAGCGGTCTACCTATGGATTGTCAACGACCCAGATGGTGAAGGTGATGGGTGGAGAATCATGGACTTGCATCTCTCATCAGATTCTGAACAAACCGAATGGTATCCAACCGTTCGCGAAGCGGACGAAGCGTTCCGCAATAGATCCGCAAAGCCTGTGCTACCAGTGGCTAACCCTATCCCATCATATTTGAATGATACCCTAAGAGTCGATAACGACGACGACGATGACGGCTACTGGGATATGTATGATCGCACCCCCGCTCGGAGCCCCATGATGCCTCAAAAAGTGGATCAAATGGCGGATGATGAGTACTATTCACAATACGACAACACTCAACCCGCCCTGGAGCCAGAGCGCTTGTCAGCAAACTCGCCTCCGGAGCACTCACGATACACTGATCCTCTCACCATGCAGCATTCATCATCATGCTCCCCTACAACCGTTTCTTCTACACCGCCTACTGCTGTGTCGGCTTCCTTCCTAATTGATAAAGAAGCACTCCCGGGAGTCGTGACACATGCGCCTCGCCCGGTTTCTGCCGGGCTATCGTCTTCCTCGGCGGAAAGCTCTGTCGGCAAATTAGAGGAGGCGGCTGGCCTGAATGTGCAGGCGGAAACAGGCGTTAAACAACACATCTCCGCCAGCATTAAGAGCCTGTACAGATTGTCGAAGAGTGCGGGGATTGCCAGGGAGGAATTTGAACGGCTATTACAGACCGAAATTGCTTTTCTTGAAATGATGGATGAGGATGAGTGAACTGATCTGTTTCCTTCTTCCTTTTTCCTTTCCGTTTATTCCACCGGAGGATTTGAGTTTTGGTTGCCTCTCTACCACCGTAAGCCAGGTTTAGGTCAGGCATCTGCCGGGTGTTGCCTCCCCATTAACCTCTACCACATTTTTCTCTGATCGTTACGTGTCTATTTTTTTTGTCCCCGCCATATGCTTCGCCCTTATCATCATCCCAAATCGGCCATTTCTCTTTTCTCAGGAACAATATGCAAGTCGGGCGCAGGGCGTTTTCTTCTTTTCTTTTCAGTTTTCATTCACCTTCGTGCCGTACCTTTGCTTTGAATATGCAATAGCTTATGTATTTGTACAGTACAGTTTTACCCTCTCGAAATTTCAAATGCTGTATTATTAGCTACTATATTTCCTACTGCCAGCTCGACCCAATTTCTGAAAAGTTGAATGATCACCGGACCTACAGCATATCGCATCGAGCATGTGATGGACGGAATGGCCGATAATGTACCGGTATCCTCCCTCTGGGCACTCGGTGAGCTTATGAAAGGTGGGGGAGACGAGCAGCTGATTTTCCTTTTTCGCTTTCCGGCTGGGCTGCAAGTGCGGAAAACGCCGTAACGTTGCGAAGAGTGACTGACGAGTGAGGGACTGTGATTGTCGTGTCCGTGAAGGAAATTGGCGGGTGACGATTTTTCCTAACCCTTCTAAGCGCACAAACATGGGGGCCAGGGTAGCTGAATGGATACGGGGATGAGGGGGGGACAACAACGTAAGCCAGCCGTATATGGTGCACTGAATCTGTGCCGAGTTGGGGCGCTGGATCGTGTAGAAAGTTTTGGATTAGGTAGGGGAGAAGGGGGGGGAGTGGTCGAGCTCATATATTTCATATATTTCCTCTAGACCTGCGCCGAAGCGTCGGACCCGGTTACTCGTATCCGCTCTCCCGTAGTATCGTACCCAACTGGGAAGAACTGGAATGTATGTACTATATACTCACTCGTACTAAGATGGCAGGGTTCGGGGGCGCGGGCTGAAGAGGAATTCATAATCTCTTTGGGGGGGTTGGTTTCCTGGCCGCCTTGCTGGATACCGGTGATACGGTGCCCAAGCCGAAGCCCACACTCTTCTCCACCTCGCCCATGGCCGGGACAAAACGTCAACAACAGCCACAACACCAGATGAATCCCCGGTCAAAGTGAAAGAGACACCCCCGCGACTTTCCCCTGCCTCGCTCCGCAAAGCGGGGATTGCTGACAACCTCCCGGGACAAACATGCCGCACAAGTTAGAACCAACGATATCGGAATAGATAGATATTCGGGACCGCGGTAAAGTACCAGTTATGATATTGTACCCCTGCGGAATCGCGAGTGCCTGATTCGAGTTTGGAAGCTCTCAAGAGCCCCACTAGTTAAGCCATTCATCTCGGCACGTTTGGGGTAATCGATGGTTTCGCGTGGTTGTGGGTCTCAACAATTACCCTTCCACTAGGCACTTGTGTGGTATGTTACTGTACGTAGCCGTGGATTCACTTGCCAGGGGAGTCCCTCGAGCCGAGTTTACATTTTTTTTCTTCGATGGGCTGGTTGGTCGTGGGGTTAATGTGTTTGTTTGTCGGGGTTGGGGATTGTTTGGGGTTATGATACTGCAGTCCGTATTGGTTCGGGAGGAGGAGGGGCTGGGCGCCGTTTGGGAACCGTTGGTATGATAGCAGTGTGATGGCTTGGTAGGTAATGGTGTCAAGGTGGGAGTTAAGGTATCGGGAGTGGAGTGTTTGCCGGTCAGGTTGGTAGTCAACACTCGAGTCCTTCTCTAGAGGCGGGGTATTGCTACGGGTATGTACGAAGTATCATACGTATCGTATCTTGTTTGTATCACCGGGTAGTCTACAAAGTTGTACATATCCTCAATGCTATTATACTAGGGAATATAGTTTCTAGGGATATCTGATTTATGAGAGATAGCTGTCAACATAACTCTTCTATCATCACGGCCGCCAAACCTTTTGGAGTTATGATGATGCAAACCAACCTAACCAATCTCAAGCCGACAATTGTACCAGTTAAAATGAAAATAAAAAGTTACACCAACCTGTTGCTATCTATTTCTTTCTTTCTTTCTTTCTTTTCTTTTTTTATCGCTTAGGACCGAGGATCAGAGGAAGGTGTGAATTTATGCTTAATCCCGGACCCGCTCGTTCCCGGGGTTCTCGCGGGTAGGGGATAGACGGAATGAGCCGTACGGTATCCTACGTACGTTTACTATACCGGTGAGATTGCTCCCTCCTCTTTTCTTGTACGATATGTACGACTCCTGTACCATTACCTGTACCATGTACAATACAGCTTCTACTTTCTGGGTTGATTTATTGGGACATGATAGCAGGTGGATTGTATTATTGGTACTGCAAGGTGCAGGTGCAGGTACCGTACAGGTCGAGTACTGCGCTTATGTACCGTGTTACTGGAGCTGAAGACGGTGGCCATGGCGGTGGTAATGGTACGCAGTTATAATGTTGTGCTTCCACCTGCGTAAAGCCCTCGTACAGCGGTTACGAGAGGTGTAAGTTAAGAACGAGGGCTGAAGATATGTAGGATATCTGTATGTGTGTAGGTACTATACCAGTACGGTAGCAGACTTGAACGAGGATTTGTGATCTTATTTTTGTCGCTGTGGGGGGCTTGATAGGTACACGAGTACCTGCATTAGGTGTGACAGTGTACGCTTCGCCGCTCGTGGAATGCGGTAGGGTACTCGAGTACCGGTATGGTATTGGAGGGAGTACCGCTCTGCAGGAAGCTGATACAGTCTTACATTTATGGTATAAGTGCTTGTATTGTTGGTAACGCCGAATCTAGGTCTATATTTTGTCATGACGGCGGAATGGGGGGGAACGAGAGAAGTGAGTCCCGAATGTGCAGTAGAATACTGGTACAGCACTTGTAGGCGGTTCTTCTTACCCGCTTACATTGACGCTTCTTTATCCTCCCTAAAGGGCTTGAGAATACATGCGTGATTGCTGTATATTAGGTAGGCGTAAGGTCAGCTTTGAGGCCCACCTGAACGATCGGAGCAGTAGATTGGACGCTGCAGACCGGTTATCAGTACCGTGTTCCCTTGTCCTCTAATCCGCCGCCGTGAAAGAAACGAAACGAAGGAATAAAGAAACGTTCCGCCATAAAACTATAAGAGGCTTTGGCTTTGTGCCTTATTTCGGCGCGAGAATGGAATGGATTTTCCCGTCTTATATAAGAGGATACTCGATCGCCTCCTTGTAAGGTGGTCGAGTGTGCGTGCTGCTGGACCCTGGTTACCTCTTCTCCACCTTACCGTACTCCACCGTCGCACTACCATGGCCACATACCGGTGCATAGTGTTACGTCCTGCGTTCGCTTTTCGAGAATAATATTCTGTGCCGGGGTGGGAATAATAATATGATAAGCCGATAAAGTGCTTTTGTGAAATGAAATAATTGTCCGAACCACACCTTTACGAGCATTTCACATCTCACGACTACTGCTACTCGAGCACAACCAGCACCAACTTTTGTTTCCTTCCAGCACACAGCGGAAGTGCGCTAGGTCGGGTTTACTGGATGACACCCTGCTCGCGGAGCCTCCCGCGGTATGGAAACTATGACATAATAATATTGTGATATTCACGATGGGAACATATGACCCAATACTTCCCGTTTCCCCTCCTCAACTTGGCTTGTTTACTATGATCCTATCACGAAATATAAAATTGTTTATTAATACAGGTAATCACACCCCTTCTCCCTTCCACCTATTTGCTGCGCTGGTAATAATAATAGTGATTTTAATAGTGATTAAAGAAATGGCGTCTTCATATGCCCGCGGCTATCGCGGAATGGAGTCGGAAAGAATAAAATCCATATTGGCGCTGCTTGGGCGGCTGGTAGTTGTATATACTAATGGTGAACTACTGGATTGATGCACGGATAGACAGGATGAATACGTCCAGGTCGGGACAATTCTTCCTTAGCTTGAAGAGCACTCCTTGGATAGCAAGCTCATTATTATTCTAGAATGAGTGTTCACATGCTTACGGGAAGGCGTGTGATTATTACGGTCTTTTTTTTCTTTTTTTCTTTCCTTCCTTCTGAGGGGAAGAGTAAAGCTCACATGAGCTTAGCTTGAGGGTTAAATTTTTTTTTTTTTGGAGAGTATTAACCTGCCTTGTACTATCCCGTCCAGCTATTATAGTAAAGGTGAGT
>QLOI01000152.1:0-20059 GCA_003313605.1 Tuber umbilicatum | reverse complement strand
GGGGGGGTTTGAAAGAAAAGAAAAAAAAAACCTGTGCAGGAAGGAGGAGTGTGCTCGAATACTGGTACGGTACTCGCGCGTCCGAGTTGAAGCCGGACACCTAAGGTGACAACACCCATACAAAGTGTCCGGCTCCAACCCGGCCGCGCGAGTACGGTACCATTACTTTGAGTAGTAAAGACGCAACGCCGCTGCCTATGCTGGTATATCGCGTCAGATCAGAAGATCTAGATGCCCTACAAGCACTAACTTTTCTTTTTTTTCTCCCTCTGCACGAGGTTGATGGTTGCTTGTCGACATGTGATTTGCTTGATTTTCATTTTCCTTGACCATTTTTCTTTTTATTCTCACTCCTGCTGTTGCTGCAACATTTCCTCCTTTTGTCTGTGTTTTATGTTATTTTATTTTGCTTTTGGTTGCCTTAAACATATACCCTTTCCCAGGTTAGGGGGTCGGAGAATCTGCCCTAGCTTTTATGGGAATCAGGGAGACAAAGGAGGTATCATGGTGGAATGGAAGGTGATTTTCTGCTTAGTTTTTTTTAGGTCTCCATTCAAGTTCTTTATATCGAGCAAAATGTGGTAACTTAGTTTACTGGGCAATATAATTTTTTTCACCACCCCTATCGTACCTTCCGGTGACTATTATGCCTCCCAATTAATACCTCCTACGGTACTTAACTCGGAGTTGGCTACGGCAGCTCAGTAAAATGTCACTTTGTACTCGTACGAGTAGGGTACAGTGGGCTGGTGCTACTGCGTGACCGGATAGTGTTTGGTAAAATGAGTTGAGTGAGACTCCTGCCAGGCTGGCAGGACTGTACGGTAGTAATCGTACTTGTATCAGTAGTGAGAAACAGTGATTGTGATACCGCAGGAGCAATGGTTTCTGCCATGATAATTAATTTCTCTGACACTTTTCCTTTTTTCCCTTTTCTTTTTCATTCTTACCTTTTTGTTCTTTCCTTTTTCCCATCTGGAACTTTAACTCCCACCCGTCAGACTGCATTCTTCTCAACCTTAACTTTTCTGACCTGAGCACCACACTTCCGTAGAGTACCGTAGATACCGTTTGGAAAGGGTAAGCAAATCCGAGCTAAAGCCGTAGCATGTCGATACCGCATTCCATTCCTTCGATAGAGAATCAGTGAAAATTCTATAACTGCAATACGGTACTGCTCAAGAACTAGGTCAATATATTCGGAGCTGTATGAAAATATATGTGATCGGGCACGGCAGGGCGGTTAAGGGAGAAATAAGAGGACCTGCTCGACTCGTCGTGTCGGTCTCTCCCCGCACCGTACTTTATATATACACAGAGGTGCAAGGAACGAAAAGGTCTCATACTTACAGCAAATAGTCCTGGCCTATGAACTCATAATTGTAGTTCACAACAGGGGCAGAAGCAAAGGGAGGACTCATGCGATTATGGTCTACCAGGATAAGGATTCAAAGGTTGCTTCTTTGGTTAGTTCCTTCTATGCTCGGTATATATTATTGATTCCTATACCGCTGCTTTCGTTCAATCTTAGCACAGACTCCTACCTGCACACAGCCCACCATATTTATTCCTTACATGGTTTTACCATCTCATACCGGTAGCCTACCTTGCTCGCTCTTTCTAGATTTACTTTACTTTCTGTTCGCTCATTTTTTCCGCTGTCCCTCTTCACCTACTCCATTTCCATATCCATACGGCGGTAGGGTGTTGGAGCGCGAGACATTTAGTTACAGGATCCAGACCCGCAGTTAACTATACCCGCAGCCCGTTCGTATGCTCTGTTCTATTCAGTATGTCTTGTTGCCCCACTCCCGTACTCGTTTCTATCCCCTGTAGTGACCCTCTCTCTCTTCCTCCTCCTCTCTTTCCTCACCCCACCTCCTCCAGCACTTCCACCTCCACCTCCACTGCCTCCACCACCCACACAATCCTCCGCACTCCTCTTCTCTACCTTCTTCTTCCACCACCTCCTCGTACGGGTACTGCCTCCAGTCAACTTTTCTCCCGCATCCCTCCGAGTTTATCCCTCCTTGTACCTTGATTTCCTAAACCTTTCTTTCGCTAGCTTCATCCCATCTTCCTTGCTCCGTCAAGTGCCCCTCGTTTTCCCCCCCTTTATTCCTTCCCCCCCTTAACACCCACTCGCGGCACACCATCGACTCTCATCGTCGTCTCCACCACAATCGTCAAAATTCATAATCGTTTTTCTTTAACGACAAACCGCCGCTAGCCTTCCACCTCCTCTTCTTTCCAAAACTACCCCGCTATAATCTTTTAACTTTTTCCTTCGAGACCAACAATTATCCACTTCACAGTGGGTTCTTCTTTCCAAAGATAATTTTTTTTTTTACGGAGATCATGGGTCGCGCGGACCCCTTCCAGGCACTCAACATCTATGAGATCGCAATGGTAGTTGAGTTTTTGCCTCCGGTCGATGTTGTGCGCTTGCGTCAGGTATCAAGTTTGTGGGACAGGGTTCTAAGCTCTGATTACATCTGTAAAGTCGCCCTTCAAGCCCACTTCCCGCACTCAAGAGAAACCAGGGAGCTGTACGAAAGGAATGCTTTAGCTACTAAGCAATCGAACTTTCAAGATAATAATACCATGGAGCTCGACGAGGAGGAACCTCAGACAAATAAAAAATCAGGCAAGGCTGGAAAGACAAACGGCAAGCCCAGGCCCAGAAGATCGTTGGAGCTTCAATCAATTCTTGCTTCGAGTCGGCTCAAGGGAGCACAGAGCCGCGAGGTTTCCGAGGTCTCTTTAGGGTTTTCCAGAGCGGCTTATCGTCTTCATACAAGAGCAATGGCGAAACCTACAAAGGTTCATAAGTATCGTTTACACCATATATGCGACCGGGGATTCGCTTCTACAGCTCGTTATCTTTTCTGGTGCGAGTCTAATAGGAAAATTTGGCAGCAGAAGATCGGGGAAGGCATTAGTGGCCGCCGCGGTCTTAAGCTCGGTAGTGTTGGTAATAGGATCGCCCACGTTCACCAAATTACTGCTGTCGAAAACGTGCCCGGTAGAAACGGAAGTGGATTGGTGGTACTTTTGTTCAGAGAGGTCTTGACTTGGGGGTTGGAGATGGCCGCATTGGATTACGAGACGGATGAAGTGGTTTGGAAAGTGTCGCTCCATGACAATCCGAATTCACTCCAGCGAACCAAAGGATGGGTGCATTACTTGACCCAGTCACAGGTACCTGTACCAGCTAATGGCGGTGGTGTCAACCAGGAGTATAGATATACTCTAGTCGTTCATTGTCTTCTCACTGGAAAGATACTTACAAGAACTGCTCTCCATGACTCTTGGCCGAAACAGAAGCGCTCTGGCTATCCCAACAATCTTCCGGAGAATCCTGGTGCCTATACTGTCTTTCCAGCGTCTAATGAGGAGGGCGCTGAGCCACAAAAGATGGTTGTCGCTTTCGAAGATAAGGGCTCTAGAATCCCAGGAGAAGAGGTTTCCAAGAAAGCTGCATATAAGGTTCTTGTTTACGCTCTGGGGAAGCAAATTGGGGAAGAGGCATCTTTGTTGAAGGAGATTGATTTGGAGAGGAGTGGGATTGAAATTGGAACTGGCTTGTTGGAGAAAGCCATACGGATCGAGTTCAGCTCCCAACCAAAGTCGAACAAAGGGCGGCCAAACCTTATGATAATCGAATCCAAGTCGCATCCACATATCGTTCCGCCAAAGACCTGCAATTCAATTGAGAAGCTTGAATACCCTACCCTCTCTGTTTGGACTTTGGAGACTGTTAATTTTGATATCCTCGAAATCCGTAGGTATCAGAGCAGGTATGCGGAAGACGAGATGCGCCCATTGGTCGAGAGTCGTGTTGGTACTCATGCTGGACCAATAGCGGAACAGACCAGGATGGAGGCACT
Organism: Tuber umbilicatum; assembly: GCA_003313605.1. Lineage (NCBI taxonomy): Eukaryota > Fungi > Ascomycota > Pezizomycetes > Pezizales > Tuberaceae > Tuber > Tuber umbilicatum. The sequence continues at coordinate 16,169 of QLOI01000152.1, read as the reverse complement.
CAATGTTGATAGTGGGGTGAGTTGGATCATCTTTGATGAAAACAAGAGTCCTGTCAGAGCACCCTCTAGCGATATCAGCGAGGATGAGAGTGAGGATGAGGCTAGACCTGTGTTCCGCCCGGCCATGAGGATATGGCATCCTCATGGGGGTCATAACCCACCCATGTCGGCGAGGATAGATACTGTCGGGTATGAAGAGGTTGCCGACGGGACCTTAAATGGTATCTGGTGGGAAGGTGTTAAGGAGGAGTCAGCGTTTAGTGATCAGATGACGACAACTCCCGAAAATACCCGTAAGAGGAAGAGGAGTGACAGTGCGCCTACTGAGAGACCTAGCTCAGCTGTCAGTAATTCATCGGGATCCAGCTCCAGTGCGTCATCTGTACCAACTGCGTCTACGGTCCATCCAAGGCCCTCCTTTACCAGCAATTCTATGCCTCCTATTGGTTCGACCACGTCCCCAAGAGAGAGGTGGTTCAAGCAAGTTTCCAGACACAAACTACAGCAACCCGAGATTATGAGAAGGAGGCGTCGACAGAACCTCGGCGAGGAAGAAGAGGATTGGGGTATGATGCCCGTTAGGACCAATCCCACCATATTCCTCGGCGGCAACAGCAGAGGCGACACAATGGGTGGGCTCGAGGCCGATGGGGATGAAAGATATCTAGTCGTTTTGACTCGAGTCAAGGGATGGACTAGTATGGCCCTCTGTCTAGACTTCGAGCCTGAGTGGTAGTCTTAAACATTCCTCGATCTATGGAGATACGTGCCGGGTTAGTAATTGGCTCAAATTCGACAAAATGTTTTGATTCTTATCATTGCAATTTGCTCAATATCATTTGAGGAGGGCGGTTTTACCTTCAATTATATTCACTTTACCCCCTTCTCGAGTTTCCCTAAAGCGGCATTTTATATTTTTTTCCCTTCTATTTTTTTTTTCCTTTCAACCTTCCGTTATCTCTTGCTCTAATTCTCCGCCCGCAAGAACGTACATCTAGATTGTTGCGCTACGTTATTTTTAATCAGCCAATCTTCATGTAATATTTTTTCATCTTTTTTTTCATGCGCTTATACTTTAGCATCCTTACCTCTTTCATGACAGTTTTATGGCGAAGTACTTATATACTTCACGTATTTTTTTTCCTTTTTTTTTTTTTTCCACTCCCGCATATTCTTAACCCCTTTTCTTTCTTTCCTTTCTTTTTCTTTTGCTGTATATGTTCCTTCCCTATTATTATTTCGTTCATCCTCCTAGATTCACTTATTCAGTCATGGGTACGGCGGCGGCTTTTATCAAATTTTTTATGCTTTGTTCTTGCTGGTATTTCACGATTTTCCAGGCTCAGAATTGTTTACTGATGCCTTAGTACTCTATCCATGTTCTCTCTCTTCTATCGAGTCTTGTTACGTTCTTGCATATATTCCTCAGTCATGCGTACATAAATATGTACATATCCCGGGCAGAAGCGGTTGTGGACAGAGGTGGTGGCCGGTAGGAGAGGTGTGGACAAATACTTTTACGACTGCTTGTAATTAGTGATATATGAAGGCTTTTTTTTCCTAATTACATTTCTTCAACTTTATCTCCTGAGTGTGGATTTTCGGGGGATAGTAGCTTACCTTCCTTTCCACATACTTGGTAGTAACAGAATGTGTTTTTGACTCTCTTTGAATTCTCCCCTGCTGCTTTGCTTTACTTGCTTTGCTCAAAGTTCAGTCATATGCACCCATTTGATACAGAAATTGTTTTTCGTATGTCCGAAGTGTGCCGTACAGTAGTTAGCAGTTTTTCCATCCACAAGTAGCTCCGTCGAATAAACAAATTTTCATTATTCCCAAAGCTGCTTGCGATCTGATAAATAAAGCAAACATGTGTGTGGTTCCGAGCACAGATTGCGCTGTCGTGGTGGTAACCCGCCCGACAAGCGGAAGAAGTCGACCGCCCCCCCGCGTATCTATCGTATCATATCCGAATAGATTATTCCCGCCCGAGACCCCGGTTAGGAAACCGACCACGAGAGTGAGCAAGTGAGCGGGCGGGTATGTACCATAGGCAGGTAGGCAAAAATGTATGGTAGAAAAAAAAAAAAAATTTTGAAAAAAAAAACCCGCCCCCGTGACGGGAGCTCGAATTGGTAGTGTAGTCGGAGTACGGTACGAGTAAATTTATAGTACGAGTACGGATACGGTAGTGCGGCGACGAACCCGACCGAGCCTAGCCGGACGGAGGGCATACCCTAACCTCAAGCCGTTTCGATACTTACTTATTCGCGATTATGTAAAAAAAAAAAAAAAAAAACCCAACCACTCCTCCGCACTTACAGTAATCAACTTGAGGCCTGTTCGGTCGCGATGGTTTTCCGTCCGGTTGCTCCATACGAAACGAGCGTCCGCTGCCGTTTCAACCACACTCTCACTCACATTGGTGGAAACGGCCGCCGAACGGGCCCTCAGTCCGGAACGTCCGACGGTAAGCGAACGGCTCGGCCGGGTCGAACTCGCGCCGTGCTGGTGGGCGGGGGGAGCGAATGGGCAGGGGGAGGATGGGTATTTATGAACGGACATGCTTGGACCGGATGGGCCTTACGGTGGTGCTTATTCGTTACCGGGTGCACAAAGAAGTGGGCTGGAAGGAACAAAGGGAGTTGAAGGCAACGGTATAAAGAAGTGTTTTGGAAAAAGGGTTTTGTTTGTTCCTTATTCCCCATTCCGCCTTCACATGGGAGTTGTTGTTTTTTTTTTTCTCCCTCTGCAGTGCGATTCCTTTGTTCACGGATGTCGTTGGATGGACCTGCCCGGCCAACTTGGCCGTTGCGGGAGTGAATCTATAGTATATCGTATTGTAAAAATTCGTTATCGAAACGGCACGATCTTTATCTACACTGAGTTCACGATACCGGTCTTGGTATGGTAATTCCACCTGCACCCCCGTCGTTATTACGATCCGCTCTTTCGACGAGCGCTATTGCCCCGGATGGTTCACTCTATGGTGCCGTTCTGGAACTTGGGCACTACCGTATAGTGCGCAAAGCCGGGGCCCTTGTGCGGCGCGGCCGTTTTTCCTCACGTCGGGTTCGCCGGTCTCCTGCCCCTTCCTTCGTGGGATTGGGGAGTGTACGGTACATGGGTAGCGTGCTCTTGTCGATTGTGGCCCTTAGACGGATAGCTCCTTGTAATGCTCATCCGGGGTGTTGGTACACTCCCGGAATCTTCGCTGGTTCCTTCATTCCCGATGCTTCCCATGACATCCCGGAACTTCGTGCCTATTGTGTGCGGTCCCTTGATTCAGCGTTATATTTGGCGTGGCATCAACCCAACCTCGATTTTTTTCTCTTCTAGCTTTAAAGACTACAGATTCTCCACCTCTTCAATGACCTCTCCTGTGGTAAACACTCCTCAATCGCCCCCGTCTCTGGGTTTCATACCAAAACAAAGATTTAGCGAGTGATATCATATGATTCAATTCATCTCGCTAAGTAGTCCCTCTAGTATAGTATAATACCTCCCCATAGGAATAGCCGGTAGACCGAGTTCTCTAGGCCAACCTACTCATAGCTACCACCTTTACGCAGCCACAGAATATGCAAAATTTCGAATTTTTTTAGCCTACTTCTGTTTAGATACACTAAAATGAAACCATTTCCCCTGCCCTCCACCCCAGCCAAGACAAACCAACCAACAACACAACTCTCTATCCCAGAGTGTGGGGGGACATTATCCAGCCGCTGATCTAGGGAGAGAGTAACATTATGTAACAAATAGTCTAGAACTAGAAACGGGATAGCTGCAGAGAAAAGGGTTGTGTATCGTTAGGAAAGGGTTTAACCGTCAATACGAGTTTGACCCGTATTGTCACGTTCTGGATCGCGCATTCTATTGATTTGATCCGATTAGCACCAAAAAGGGCAAAGGGGGGGGACAAGGGAGCGTACTTGATTATTTTGACTTGATTAGTAGTATTTTGGTTATTCATTGTTTGGGGGGTAATGAGGATGAATTGTTTTCCTATAGATCTTTCGGCGGCGCGGATCATCATGTTTACGCTGATATTGCGGTTTATGGCGTCCATGAAAACATCACTGTATCACCCGCATTAGAGCAATGAGGTAGAACGAAGGGAAAGAAGGAAGGTCGTACAATTCATCTAGACACCTGATCGGAGACCCCATCGCCTCCCACAACGAGAGCAGTAAGCATATAGTCGAGAAAGATTTTTCACCACCAGATAGCGTCTTTGGTCCACGATTTCCAGTGTCTTGCTGGCCGGGCTGCACTTCAATGATCAGTTCTGCGGGTTTCCAGGTGTGCTCCAAACGCAAGCGACCTTTAAATGCCCGCTCACTCATCATCCATGAAAATTGCGCTCTTGCGCGGGCACTAATGTAGCACTGGAAAAGGCCCCAGCGGCGGAGACGCTCCTTGTAGACACTAATCGCTATCCTGAGGAGCTCTTGAAAAGAGGTGCGTTGGTCCCTAGCTTGGGTATAATTCAATGTTGCCTGCTGGGCTTGTGCAGTAACTTGTTCGGCGGTGCCTCCAAGCATTTGCTCCGCGCGCTCAAGCTCCCTTTGTAGTTTCGTGAGTCTATTGTCCAAAGCTGCAGTTGAGTCTCCACGAGGAACTCCGACACGTGGACAAACTGTTGAAGCCGCTTGAATGTACCTCTAGTGGTCGTAACTCCGTCAGCGTGGTGCTCAGGGATTTGGAGAGGGAAGTCATGCATCAACTCTAGATTTCGCTTCCTCAGCCACCCTTCTCAATGCCGCAGCTTCATCTTCGTATTGACGATGCTTCTCGTACCAGTGATTCTTGTTGGCGAGACACTGTTCGCGCCTGCGCCGGGAGGTAGCTTCATCAAGCTGTGCATCCTCGACGTGCTTGGCAGCCAGACCTGTGGCCTGGGTTGCCGCCCTCAATTGGGCTACCAACCGAGAAGCTGCCGCACTCAAATTTTCCTTGCCAACAACGAACTCCTCGTACTGTCGACCATTCATCTCCTTACGCTCCTCCCAGACCTTGAGCTTGGCTTTGAGGGTTTCAAGTTTCCCATCGTTCAAAGCATTCTCTTCTAACAACGCTTTAACCTTATCAACTGCATCTTCACACTTGTGAATTTCGTAGTTGAGCTTGCTTCTTTTGCTCTAAAACATGGTTAGGATTGCCCTTATAAGTTTATGCATAGCAACTTACACGATACTCCTCTATATCTCGCTCAATCATCCCGAGCTCCTCTTGCTTATTGCGCAATGCATGCTTGGCATTATCTAAGGATGCCCTGAGTCGATTTATTTGGTCCTCAACCTGCCTGTAGAATGTGAGTACTCTGGAAGCCACCCAATCAGGAGGGGTTACGTACTGGGTCTGGGCCGCGAGGTCAGACCTCATTCGGGAAGCACGCCCGATGGGTGCAACAGGAGTAACCCCCATACCGCCGCCGCTACAAAGATCAGTTAGGCTCACCACTCAATCCAGGAAAGAGTAAAATATAACGTACGCTCCGCCAACCTTGTGTCCCCAGTCGGGTGATTGCTTATTGATTGAAAAACACATGCCAATATGGTCACTAGATCTTCTCTGCTCCATAGCATCGGTTGCTTCTTTAAGATCCTCTATGAGGATTGTCTGTTCAATCGCATTCCCGACAATAAGACCACGTCGGACACTATCATCGGTAATCTAGAATTTATAAGTATCTAGAATCTGAACATATGTAGAGAGCAATACCTCTAAAATCCTTAGAACGGTTTTAAAATTGGGGGAGGGCTCCTCAAGGTCCATTCGTCCTTGGGAAATGACATTGACTGGGCATTCCCTATTAAACCTGGTTAGCGCAAGCAAAAAGATATTTTGGGCACATAAAGCATACAATCCGACCTCTCGCATTAGCTTTTTTAGTATTGTGACATCCTCATAGTCAGCTACTAAAAATGCATTTAGATTCGAACCAAGGATGTTTTCAACGATATGAAGCCATTTCGGATCCCGGAGAGTTACATGAACCCCAACAGGTCCAACAGGCTTCTTTTTAAAACGTTGCTCCCTGTTGATTGCGGAAAGGAGTTGCGGCATTTTTCTATCAAATGCATTCATGAAGTTTTGTTCAGACCTTCGGATTTGGCTCAGATGAGCCTGAGCGCGCTGGAGGTCTTCGGCGCATGAGTCAACAGCCGTTCGAGCCTTCGACACCTCTCTCTTGGCCGCTTCGAGGGCCGACTTATTCTCTGCATTTTTTACCCCAAGATCCTCGAGAGCGTCCTTTGCACGCTTAGCTTCTTCTTCATGTTGCTCTTGTTCTTCGATCAGCCGTGAATTCCTCCCACCATCGTTCTCACTAAGCCTTCTCTCTTCAGCGAGAATTTCGTTCCTAGTTTCAGTAATTTTTCTCTGACTTCCTTCGAAGGAACCTTTGATCTCTCTCTCCGTTGCCTACAAGCGCCAGAATGTGAGCAAGTTAAACGCGGAATGCAACAGGAGAAACAGACCAGCAAACCCTGCAGCTCCTTCTTATTACTGTCAACAGCCTCTTTTGCAGTTTCTCTAGCTTCCACGACAGGGGCCAGCTTGGCCTTTTCTTTATTAACTTTATCTACGGCCTCCTCGTGGGTTTGATGCGCGTCGTCAAAAGATTTTGAAGCTGTTTCGCGCTCGGCCTCCGCCTTGGTCACCTTACTCTCTGCGAGACTGGCTTTCTTGACCTTCTCTTCCAACTCTACCTCAGCATCCCTGACCTGAGCCCAAGCCATCTGCCTAATCAGGACTTCAATCTTATCTCGGAGCGTCTCATGGCTCTTGAGTTGATCCAATCTCTCGTTCGCTCTAACCATAAGTTTTTTAAGATCATCTATATCGGCAAGTTTGTTGTGCAAAACGGCGTCCGTGCTATCTATTCCATTCTTGATGAGAGCATAATCCTGATCAAGCTGTTCCAGATTAACACCCTTTGCAAAAAATTTGTACTTTTCAGCATTAGTTGAGCTGGATAAAAACTGCCGAGCGGAATCCTGTGTTAGAATGGTCATCGGATTGTCGACCTGAAGCCCAAAGTAGTCACATATTTCCTCAAGCTCCTCTTTTTTCGAGGATATCACCTTGCCATCACTACTCTTGAGTTTATAACTACTGCTACCATCTCTTGTAAAGTTTCTCTCAATGAGGATGGCATCACCGTATTGCTCTGTTTTGAATCCATCGCCTTGGTTCTTCAGCTTGACGGTAATTCGAGAAGTGCTTGGCCCTGTTAGCATAGTTATGTAACCAGATGTCGGGGTGCAATGGACTTACTCCTCTCCTTCCTTTATCAAGCTCTTCATAGAAGTACCACGGTTTGTTGCGGCTGCCTTTCCTCCAAGACATAAAGTTATCGCAGTAAGAATTGCGCTCTTACCACTCCCGTTATGACCGATGACAAAGTTGACAAAAGGACCGAATTTTATTTCAAGCCAACGATGACACTTTTCAGATGTAAGTAACTCAACGATAGCAAAGGGAAAGCAAATATACCATGAAGTTCTGACATGTAACACTCTGTATGATACCATTTTCAGCGGGGACCTAAACCTTTAGATTAACAAGAATTGACGAAATCTCAAGCATATTTTGTGAAGATACATTAGGCTTTTCTATCGCCATTTCCTCGCGGATCTCCATCTCGGCCTTCTGAGTCGAAAGTTCCTCAAGGTCGAAGTCATAGTCAGGGACGCGGGGAGAGCTCGAAGGTTCCCGATCATCATCGTCGCTGCCATCACTCTCATAGTTGAAACGGGGACGCTTTGCAACCTAACCGCTAATCAGTGAGACGAAGAGTTAAAAAAAAACATCAAGATAGATCTGAAAGGTACAAGATTGCGCGACGAAGTGGGCTCCTCTTCTACAGATAATTCCTCCTCCTCTTCCTCCTCTGATGTGGGAGCGTCACGACGACGACGACGCTTCAGTCCAGGCATTTGGAGCTATTTAGTTTGTATTAGAGCCTTGTACCTTGACAAATAATTTACACCATGCCGTAGGGAGAGGAGAGTATAAGGCATGAGCGAAGGGAGGGAAGAAATACCTAAGCTTAGTGAAGCAAACCAGATGGCCGGGATAATGTGAGCGACCGTAGACAATAGGGTTCAAGATTCAAACGGTCGGTTGTGCCCGAGGCGAAAAGACGCGTAGAGTGGATCAGCAGAAGTCGCGAGGTCTTGGCATACGCTATCGCACTGGAAAACCAGCTTTTTAACGTGACTAAGCTCCAGATAAGATCTACCGGTACGAGTACCATTCTGTCCGGACCGAGAAGGAAGAACCCTAATCACAAATCACTGTCCTGATAAATACTCACCAAAAGGTATTTCTTGGTCTTCAATCCTGAATAAGCATTCAATCGGGTCCCGTTTTAAGCTGACTGTCTAACCCAAGTGCAACAGAACAAGTCCGCAACCTCTTCGCACGTGATCTGCAACTAAGTGGAATAGTGTGTGTGCAGGTTTGACATACGAGTCAAGCATAAGTTCCTACCACTATCCTGTCAAACTCGAGCTTGTCAGCGCAATGGCTGCAGCACCTCCCGACGTCAAATCATTGAAAAAATGGGAGGATGCGTTCCAGTACCCAATTCCGCAGGTTCGCCAGCTAGAGCGGCAGCTCCAGACTGAGTTATCTTCAAACAAAATGAAGCTGAGGGGCCTTGTGGGGTATGCAACTCCTCAATGGAACTCTGCAGATTTCAGAGACTAATTGAGCGGAACAGTGAGAGTTACCGGGACTTGCTACAGACGGCTGAGCGGATAATCGATATGGATGCATCTGCCCAGAAGGTGGAACGAAATCTAGCTGAGACTTCGAGAAACTGTAATTCACGATTGCTGGACAAGAAAGCGAGGAATTTGAAGATTTTCGAAGAAAGGATTGGAGCTGGAGGTTCGGAAATATTTGCTCAATGGGTTACATGAATTCTGAAGATTCCTGCTAATCTTGGCAGATCGGGAAAAGTACATCTTCGCTTCTCAGCTCGCTGTACTGCAGAATTGTCCCTCGGTGGTATCTCGACTGCTTCCCAACAACAAGGGAGACTCCTGTCTACTCGCAACAAAAGTATTTGTGGTCTCCCGGCTCCTCCTAAAATCACTCTCACAGCAGGTGAAGACTACCTATCCAAAATCGTAGCTTAAATATACTAATTGCATGCTCAGGATTCGATACCTCTCCTAAGCTCCCTCAAAACCCAACTCGCGGCCCTCCGTGCATTTCTCCTTCAGCACATCGATACTCTCCTCTCGACACCCTATCTTCCTATCGAACAACTCATATCAGCCCTCTCCTCGTTCTCTCTATTGAAAACTTCATCCTGCGCCGACGTATTACGCCATTTTCTTTTTGTCCGCTCGACGGCCATATCCTCAATCCTAACAGAATCATCAATTCCTTCAGCGGAAGCTATACTGAAAGCATTATTACTATTCAACCAGACTTTACAAAATGCTCAAGGACTCTTCCCCAAAGCCCTGAGCGAGTCGTTACTGCGGTTGAAATCTCAATCTCTCTTGCAAGACCCAGACCTCCTGGGCCTAGCTGAGCTAGGACTGGACCCCAACGGCAGATGGCTCCCAGAGCAAGTTCGAGAGTTTATCCCCTGGGTTCGCCATGACGATCTAGAGAGGTCTCGTGTGGTAGAACAAGGGACATCGTGGGCAGCCAAGGAATTAGAAAATTTAAACACTGCTTTCGAGAGATCACTGGAGGGTATCGAGGAATTCAGGGAGCTAGTGACTCTGCGAGAAAATATTCTCGGACTGTGGAGAGCAGGAAGAAAGGGGAGAAGAGAATTCTTACAAAACGGAGAGAAGTTTCGACACCTTGCTACCGCCAGATTAGTAGAGGTATTCAGAATCAAAATTGACGGTCTCGCAGCTGTTGGCCATGAACTTGGCGACCTATTGAAGGGTGTTGGTGGCATGGGCGAAGGTAATATCCTGAATCCCAATAATAAAAATAATTCTAAAATAGCCTCTTCGCCTTGATAGACTACAGCATCAGTCTTTGGTCTGGTTCGTTGTCATCAATGGGCCTCGCAAACGGTGGATCTGCATTTAAAGAAGCTGTCCAGTCATGCGTCCTAGGCAAGGACAGTCCAGTCAAAGCTTTTGGAAAGGAGCATGAAAAATGGCTTTCTAGCATCGCAGATAGCGCCACAATTGTCAGAGGTCTCAAGACTCCAATTGCCTCGTCAGCAGAAGACGAAGATGACTTCGACGCTGAGGAGGAAAGGATACAGGAAGGTACGGAAGATGCGGTATATGTAGAGAAGAAGATGGGTGAATCATTAGATATAGCGTACGGCAGTTTGCAGGAGGCCGTAGGAGAACTTGTAGAACGTATTGAGGCCAGCGAGGCAAAGGAGGGCAAAGAAGAGAAAGGTATAGTCCCCACGAAATATCATGAGAAAAGCATGGCTTACGGACGTACCACAAATATAGCGACAACAATGCGTGCAGCATTCCTATTAAGAGCAATCAGGCAAATCAGACAAAACCCACCCAAGAGAGACGACGACCCACTAATAGCCCTCAGTTGGTTTGGAACAATACTCGTTCCCAGACTACATGTACTTGTTGCCATAAGCGTAAGCAAGAAGCCATTCACCAATGTCAAGAGGCTCTTGGAACACAGGAAGTGGAGTGGAAAGCTAGCTTCAAAAACACTCTGGGAAGGTGGTAATTTAGTACCAGCTGGCGCCCTGTCTTATACTCATACTAACACCTCTATCAAACAATAGGAACACTGCCACTACCTGCACAGCCTTCTCCACTGGTGTTCAAATTCTTACACGACCTGGTGACAGACATGCACAAAGTCGGCGACGACATCTGGACACCAATGGCTGTAAAATGCATCAAGAGTCGGGCCAGCAAACATCTCTGGCAAGCCCTGGAGGGAGTTCTTGGGGACAGGGAGATAGTAGAGGCTACTTTAACAAACGGATCAACCAACATCACACAACCAAAGGCGCCAGCGCCCGAACCCGAGCACGAAAATCTACTCGAGCACGACCCCGAAATCAACGGCAATTCCAAGAGCGGCGATGATTCGGAGCACCCGTACCACAAATTTGAGCGCAATGAAGCAGACACCGACAACAACGAGGCCAACGACAATAGGCCCAATGGAGCATCGGAGCCCACAAGTGAGGTAAAAGCAAACAGCCACGACGACGATTACTCCCGAAAAGTCATCGGGAAGGACTGGGCAATCCAGCTCCTCTTCGACACACTCTACCTCGACGAGGCGCTACTCAGAAAAGGTGCTAACGCCGGTAATTCTGGCATCACTAGTCTCGCAGGTAAAGTTGAGTCTGCGGTTGGGACCGAGGTATGTCTCTACTCACATTCTATCCCGATACCCCTCGAGCCTATAGCATTACTCACAGTTTCATCATGAAATACAGCTCGGTTTTAATGAGGAGCTACGTAGAAGACTAGAAGGCGGCGCACGAGAGTACTGGAAACGGACTTGCTTGTTGTTTGCATTATTGTCATGAGGCTTTTGCCCTTTTTACTCGTTTCTCTTGTTTCTAACCTGGCGGGTTTGATCGTGAATTAATAGACAAAGTGGAAGTGCCGTACACCGATTAAGTGAAACATATCATACGCACAAAAAAATGCGAATAAAAATACCTAAGCCAGAAAAAAAAAGGAAAGTCTGATAACTTATACCGTGTCTACAAAGCTCGCCATAGGATCGTTGTACAACTTCTGTTGTTTCCGATACAGCTCCATATCCTCCTCTGTAACGCCGTCTCTCATTTCCTTGAGCTTTCTCTTCCCCCTATCAACGTGATCCTCTCCGTCCTTTTCTTTAGACTTATCATTCAAAAAGTCTGCCTCCTCTACTTCCTCAGGCTCCTCTTGCTCTCCCTGCTCGACCCTCCTCGGCGCAACCGGCTCAACCAATCCCAAGCGCAACTTATCCGCCTCTTCGGCGGCTCTAATCCCCTCCTCACCCGTGCAGTAACTATTCTTGACGGTAGAATGACAGCATGCAAAACCCCACTTGAAGCTCTGCCACCAAGACCCCCACACGGCGGTATGATTATTGATGAGTTTGTCCTCCGTGTACCTCGACTTCGCGATGGTCTTCTCCCGGCCCTTGACTTGGCCGGAGGGGGTGTATTCGATGTACCTCTCCTCCTCTTCGAGCACGGGTGGTTTATCCACCAAGTGCTGCTCGCCGCCGTAGCGTTCCAGAAGCGCTTTCCGTTCCCCCGCACGTTTTTCCTCCGCGGCTTGTTGCTCTTTCTTCTTGATGTGTTCTGCTTCGGTGGGATTTGCTTGCAGGTGCATCTTCGTCTTGTTCCCGCGCTCCCGAGATTCCCAGGCGGCGCGCTGGAGACGCTCGAATTCTGCGGCGTCGCCGGAAGAGCGCATGAAGTTATCTTCTTCGACCAGGGCGGCAGCTTGGTCTTGGGTTGCGCCGCGGTCCACCATGGTTCTCGTTTTCGGGTCGTACTTGGCCGAGTCGAGGTCGAGATTGAGCAGATACTTTGCCGTGTCCTCCCTGATTCGCAGATTCCGGGTGGATATGCGGCTTGCAGCGTCGTATGTTTGTCCGGGCATTTCGGATTCCTCAGCGTACTTGTCCTCGTCGTCCTCGACTTCCATTTCCGCATCTTCGGCGCTCTTCCGCTCGCTCTCACGGCGGAGTTCTTCCATACGCATGTGATCTTCCACAACCTTTTTGTGCTCGTGCGAATCGTAGCCGTTCCAGCGGTCCCGCTTCCCGTCCCAGCCTAGTTCCACTTCTTGGATTACCTCATCGGCTTGTATGTCCTGCCCGGTCCACCTAGCACCCTTCTTCCGTGGCCGCGAGAGGCAGTCTTTCGCTTTGTGTGTCCCTGCTCCGCAGTTCTCGCATGCTCCCGGGCGGAATTTGGTGGCGGCCGGGCCGGCGCGTTGGCCTCTATCGTACCATTTTTGTTTGGAGAGGTCGAGATCTTTCTTGTTCTGAAGACGCTGATGCTCGACTTTTAAATTGTCAGCTTTGTGGCCGCGCAGTAATGAATTGAGATGGACTTACGATAGTCTCCTTCGGCGTCGTAATCCAAGTAGAAGGGTCTTTTGGCGATAAAGTGGGGGATGTATTCGTTCTTTGCTTGTTTCTCCGGATTCCGTTTAGAGGACGACATAGCGGATGATGTAGCGGAAATAGAGAATTTTTGAGGTTTGTCGACGGTTCGTTGTTTATGGAAATTGAAAGGGAGAGAGGAGGAACGCTGGAGAAATTAGGGTTACCAATATATTTATGTCTTGGCGCGGCTCCAGGACAATACGCTACGAGTTTTTATTTTAGAAACTTAAATCAAGGATGAACGGTATAACATGTAGACTACCGCACCGAACCGTTCCCCTTCAACCCCTTCGCGGAACAAAACAAAAGCTCTAGCAAAGGGCAAGATACGAGTATACCCCCTATTGTTATGGATTTCAACCACCTTATAGAGCGAGGAAAGAAACCACCCCTAAGGCGATCCAATACCGGAAACCTGGGATCATCCAAACGTCACCAAATCCTACATACAAGCCCCTCCTTATCCCTTCCGTTCCACCTCCACCGAAACCATGAGGATACCTCGCGCTCGAAAACCACGACAGCTTCACCAGATGTAGAAATGTACAATGACGAATATCAAACAAATCAACACTCGGCCTCGCTACCAACCAGTCGAAAAGGCTCACTACACCACGAAATGCCAGAGCGCAAGATCTCCGTTCCGAGGAATAAGCCTGCCGCCTCCAGTGCAGGACGAGAGTGCGTTCCCTCCTCTCCTCCCCTCTATGAACCCCCAACCTAACAAATCCACCACCCAACCAGGGAACTCTCCTGCGCAATTACTACCCTCCAAAACTCCAGCCAGAACCAGATGCAAAGACTAGACTCAACCTACTCCTCGGTCCTCCAAAAACTCCACGAACTCTCCGCCCTGGCTGCACGTCTGCAGGAGCTAGGTGAGGTAGCAAAGTCCACGGTTCAAGAATTCGACGCAGCAGACGTCCGCTGCCAGAGTGAGTTCAGGTCGCAGATTAGGGGCATAGAGAGGTTCAAGGATGAGCTAGAGAATATCGAATTATTGCGGGAGCGGCTGGTAGCGCAGAAGGGACGGGTTAGGGGGTACCATGAGAGGCTGGATAGGGTTCAGGAGAGGATCGATAAACATAAGGAGATGGAGATGGTTTGGAGGAGGAGGGCTTCAAGTAATTACCCCACCCACCCTTCATACTCTTCCTCCCTAGTGTAGTGATTAGTTGGTCAGTTGATTGGCTGGGGAGGAGGGAAGAGAGAGGCTAATGCGGTGGGGATGATTTACCGGTATATAGGACGGCTAAGGCTGTTATGGGGCTTCATTTCCATCCTCGTCATTCTCTGGCTACTAGCCACCGCCAGCAGTGACTCGGAAACCCCTCTACAGGACGGCCCGTTACGAGCACCGCCGCACTTGGCAATACCAACACCCGAGTTCGCAAGGGAGTTGCTGGACATCTCCATCGTCGCTCCAATGTTATCAGATGAAGCTTTGAACGAGTTGTAACATACATCGCCTTTATTTTGATTTTTCGCTTCCACTGCTGCCGCTATTAAAGTTGTTTGTACTGTACACTGCATATCCGGGAGGGCATTGCGACTGGCGTTTTATTCTCTCTGTGTCGGGGTTGTGCTTTTATTAGCCTTGATGGTTCGAATACATTTCCTTCTCAACTAGAAGGCATAAATAACTTCTCACTCGAGACCTAACACTCGACGTCCCAACTCGTCTTGACACCTAAAAGGGCCGTAGCCATCACACGAAGCCCTAACAGCCGTACCGTGCAGTACCTACGGTAAAACACCCCAATCGCGATCCCATCAACCAAACCAACCAACCAAAAGGATATGAGACCCAATCTTACTGTGCTTGTATCATCCCTGACGACCCATCCTTAGTCATCGACCAATCATCACATACAGAACACACCGGACCGACGCACCAAAGCATAAAAAGTCAAACCGACGGAAGCTCCGCTCGCTCACATCTCACATCTCAACTTTATCGTCGTGAGACAGAAAGAACCGTGAGCGCGGATGAATCAGAGTGCGATGAAGGAGCGCCGTCGCCCCGATCGTGTATATATTAGTAACCGAAGAGTATATACTGTAGGAACCCACGGTACTGTGAACCGAACCACGGTTGAATCGTCGCTCGGAATACATTTACAAGCTGTGGGAATACGGTACGGTGCCGGTACCGTGTTGTGTTGAGCGCAACTCCGATCGATACCGGTACTTCCCCGTGGTACTCAGGGGATACCCGTACGGTAATAAAAACCCTTCATCGGCACGCGCAGTGCTCGTATGGTCAACACCCGACAGTCCCCGAGCCGCCAACTTCTAACCGAGGGTACCGTACAAGTACCGGTAGCACAAGTACGGCAGTCAACTGTGCTTGTACGATACCGCGGGCTGTTGAAATATCCAGGCCAAAAACGAAAAAGAGGTGCACGGAAATAAAAAAAATAAGACAACCACCAAGCACGGTATTATCTTTAGCACTTTCTGGTTTTGATTAGAACTGCAGGACCTGAGTGAGTGAGTGAGTGAGTACGGGTACGGGTACGGGAGAGAAGGCCTGGCGGCAAGGGATCGGGTGAGGTGGGGTCTTTTGTTGGTTTGCCAAGACCCAAGGCGCGAGTGAGGTTTGATGATAGACGACATGCCAGGCCATCCGGACGCCCCCCTCACCCGGACAGTTAAATTCAAATAAGAAAATTTCTAGTGGTTTACTTAGACGAGCTGGGGTTACTGTGAAAGGGTAAATTTGTGATATTTATGTGTTGATAACGCGGGTTTCTATCGTGGGGGGTACAGTGCAGTCAGTACTCTACAGCTCCCCATAGTTATACTCATACAATACAGACAAGCTTTATAGGAATACAGAGTTCAGCCATGAGAGGTCATCCGCCCTCTGCCTC
Organism: Tuber umbilicatum; assembly: GCA_003313605.1. Taxonomy (NCBI): domain Eukaryota; kingdom Fungi; phylum Ascomycota; class Pezizomycetes; order Pezizales; family Tuberaceae; genus Tuber; species Tuber umbilicatum. Next base: position 189 of record QLOI01000152.1, on the reverse strand, counting down.
TCTGCATTATCACCCCCAAGAAACACTACAAGGTAGTAGTGTAAATCAGGACTTTTGGTATGCCACCCCCAACTCCCCCCTCTATCCATCTATTCACCCCTTGTTCTCACCCCTCCCCCTCCCCTCCCAAACATCCTCCAACCTCCTCTTAACATTCCCCCAATACCTCAACCGGACACACCCCGCCCT
>QLOI01000150.1:0-10337 GCA_003313605.1 Tuber umbilicatum | reverse complement strand
AAGAAACCCCTCCTCATTCTTTCTCGCCAAGGCAACCTCACGGTCCCTTCAGCCGACTTCCCGATCCTTGTCTCAGGCCAGTGGTACAGCTCTCCTGAAACCTACGCCAGAGACAATAACGATTCCCGTGAGGCTGATATCATCTTCGCCTCAGTCAATCCCAGTGGTGGCGAAGCCTCAAAAGTTCCCAAAAAGGAACGGTTCCCCACTCTAATCAGTCAGCACTTTTTCCCTGGCGCCCCCCTGGGTTACACGGTCGCCTTCTCCTCTCTCCCGCCCAAGTCCGATAGCTGGGCCCAGGTTGCGAGCTCGTCTAAGAGGGCGGGCAAGGGTGCCACCGCTGCCCAGGGTGCTTTTGCATCAGCCTCCAGGGACAGCGAGATGGACAAGCCCCCCCCACCGCTACCTACTGCCCAACGTTGGTTCTACGCCCCTCGCCTCCATCCGGCTTCCTTTGTCGATCCCCTGAACATGTCCGCTGCCCTTCCTGACATCGGTGCCTCGGTACTACGGTCTGCCAGCTTCACGCTCCCGGTCGCCTTTTCCGCCTCCGTTAATGTTAATTGAGCGGTGACCCTAACCGCCAACCCCAGGACCCCATCCTCAGCATACGCCCCCTTCTTCCCTGCCTTTTCCAAAAAGGTCAACCAGTCCTTCCCAGTAGGAGAGAATCCCTTTCAGGAATTCCGCACCGCACCTCTCTTCACCGATGTTCTAATCCACAACCTCCCCCTCTCCATGCTCCCTGGCGACCGTGCGGAGCTGTTCTCTAAACTGCACGATTCCATTCTCAACTGCGCTGACCTCTCCATCCTTTCTGCTCGCTTCCTCCAACGGGACCAGACCCTCCGTGAATCCAAAAACATCACCTCGGTGGTCGTCTCAGTCCTCCCTCCGGATCTTCACCTACTCGGGCCCGACCTTTATCGTGATGGGTCTAGGATTCGCCTATTCAACCGCATGAGGAACGTTCACATCGCTCATCCTGCCTCCCGCGACATCCAATGCCGCAAATGCTATCGCTTCAGCCACTCAAAACCTCTCTGCAAAGAAGACCACCACCCGTGCCCCATCTGTGCGAATCCCCACTCCAGGGCTGAGCATAGGTATGCAAACGATATGTGCCCCAAACAGGGCAACCTCAAGGTGGTCCCTGACTGCTGTACCGCAACTCCTTCACTCTGCATTAACTGCAACAACGAACACCCAGCAACTTCTCCCACCTGTCCAACGAGGGTTGCTTTGAAAGAAGCTGCCCCCGCTCCCCAAGGACCAGGTCACCCCTGACGCCCCACAGCAAAGGCCCGCATCGACCGACCCCGTTACCCCTCCACGACAACCCTCCTCGTCCCAACCTCCTTTGAACATGGCCCAGCAGGTTGCCGAGGACGCCCTCTTCATGGCCAGTCACTTAAGCCAGCTCAATGCCCGCCCCCACCCTGCCTCCACCGGTTCCCGCCCTCCCCTGGCCGCTCCCATGCCCGCAAGACAGCTTTTCCCCCCTGGCGCCCCAACTACCAATTGGGCGGAGGATTCTACCCCTGACAATGATATGGAACTGTAAATGAGAGCACAACCTGCGCCCTCATCATCAGATGCTTCTTAACGTTCTCACTCCTCCCCTGGTGCTTCGGTTACTGAGCTTTCCTTTGTTCAACATAACTGTCTTGGTAGCAGCTATGTTTTTCATACTTCTTTTTCGTTTTTTACCTCCGTGAAGAATTCCCCTCTTGTTGTTGCTTTGCAAGATGTTCCTTTGTTTAAGGGCCGCCCCTTGGGTGCAAGCTCCTATAAATGTGTTTTTCCCCCTACTTCCTGAGTACAAGACACGGGTGGCTGTTTATGTTTCTGAGCAGTTGTGTTCTGTGGTTTCTGTTCTTCCCCTGTTCTTTGGGCGGGGTGACTATATGGATGTGAACTTCCTCTCCCCCCAGGAGGTGTTTGGTTCCCCTCACTGGTTGTTTCGCCTTTATAATTCCTACTCTACCACCACCCGCAATGGGGCACTCCGTACTTTATCACCTGATCTTCTTTTCCCCCAGCATCAGTTCCCTACGCTTTCGCTTGGGGACTTCAACCTCCATCACCATCTCCCTGACCCCCTACGGGCTATCCCACACTCAGAGCTGTCAATTTCTGAGACCTACTTCACCAAGGCCTCCGCCAATGCTTTTTCCCTCCTCAATAACCCGGGCGTCTACACAAGGTTCCCCTTTGATAACTTGTCCAGGCTCTCCATGCTGGATCTTGCCTTCGCCCACCACAGCATCCTTCCCTACTTTCACTCTTGGAACACCTCCCTTCCCTCCACAGGTTCCGACCATGTTGCTATTTCGGTTTCCTTTGGACATCTTTCTAGGTCTGTCCACCCCCCTAGGCCCAACTGGAAAGCCACTGACTGGTCCGCTGTTGCCCCTTCTCTTCGGTCCGTTGCCATCCCTCCGGCTCCCTCTTTCCCCACCTCGTGCTCACTCGCCTCGTGGTTCGACTCAAGTCTGGCCTCCATTACCAACCCGGTGCTGTCAGTGACCCCCACAAAATGCCCATCCTCCTACTCGAAGCCCTGGTGGTCTCCCAACCTCTCAAGCTTTTGGCTCATCCACCACCACGCCTCCCGTAGCTTCCGCAATGGCTCTGCCACTCGGTGGGAGCTGATCCAGGCTCGCAACTCCTACTTCAAAGCAATTAGGAAAGCCAAGGCCACCCACTGTGACCAGTTCCTCTTGTCTGCAGACTCACGTTTTATCTGGGATGCCAAGAAGTTTGCGTATGGCCAGGCCCCTGAACGCTTCCCCTCCCTCCCCAATGCCACGACCCCCCAGGAATTCAATTCAGCTCTCATTACACATTTTTTCCCCCTTTCCCCACCTCCTCCCCCTCCTTCTGTCCTTCTCCCTCCCCTACCTGACGTCCCCCCCGTCACTCAGGAGGAAGCCTCGCTTGTCCTCCGCCGTTCCTCCTCCTTGCCTGCCCCTGGCCCCGACACAATCTCGTACGGGGTCTGGAAAAACATCCATCGGGCCGACAAGGATCTCCTCCCATCGCTTCTCACCCCCCTCCTCCTGCATGGCTTTCACCCCTCTTCCCTAAAGAAGGCTAATGGCATCGTCCTCGACAAACCCGGCAAGTCTGATTACTCCACCCCAGCTTCGTTCCGCATCATTGTCCCTCTTGCAACGGTCTCGAAAATTTTGGAAAGAATCATGGCGTACCCCCTGGCTGCCTTCTCTCGTTCTATCCCCCTCCTCATCCTCCACCAATGTGGCTCACTGGCTGGGCTCAGCTGCTATGACGCAGTAGCCACCCTCCAACATGAAGTCCGCCTTCTCCAAACCACCGGCCTTAAGGTCTTCTCCCTCTTCCTCGACATAAAAGGTAGGTTCGACAACGTCAACTCAAACCAACTTTGCACCATGCTCCGCCGTTTCTCTACCCCTAAATACATGGTCTCCTGGATCTCTTCCTTTCTCACCTCTCGGCAGTGCCGCCTCGTTTTCCATGGCGCTCCTGGGATATTTTCACCCGTTTCTGTGGGCACCCCTCAGGGCTTCCCAATTTCTCCCCTCCTTTTTGTTATATATGTTTGCTGCCTTCACATCTCCATTCCCTGCGGAGTTGTCATCTCTTATGTTGATGATTTTTCCGTCACGGTTGGCTCCTCCTCTTACCGCTCCAACATCAGGCTCCTACAGCATGCCTTCCTCACTCTCAGCAATCGTGCAGCCCCCCTGGGAGTTTCTTTTTGAGTTCCTAAAACTGCGCTTGTCTACTGGCGAACATCAAGGGACCAGAACCCTGTCTGTTATGCCCCAATTTCTATCAACTCCCTTCTGTTCAGTTCAACCGCGGAGCTGCGTTGGCTCGGCTACTGGCTCACCCCCTCCTTAGAAACCTCCTCACACTTCCACCGCCGCCTGGCCCTGGCCTGCGCTTCCTTCACGCTAATTAAGCCGCTCAGCCCCGCTGGGGAAGGACTTTCCCCCTGGTGTTGTCGAAAACTCGCTGTTGGGCTTCTCTACCCAGTCCTCACCTACGGCACTAGCCTTCTTATCCCCAACGCTACCATCCTTCGCAAGCCGAATTCCTTCTGGCACGAGGTCCTTCGATGGATCACCAACTGCTTCAGGGCTACCGCCCCCGCCATCCTCTACCGTGAGGACTCCCTCCCCCCGATCTCCCTAGCACGACTCCACGAAAGGAAACTGGCTGCCCTCCGTCTACTCTGCTCTCCTCCCCATGTCAATCCCGTGTCTGCCCGCCTCGACCCGCGTGTCCCTACCTGGGACTCCTGGCCCGCCCCCTCACACCGCCACCTTCTGGCCCCCCTGCGTGGTTCTTATCATCCCCGCCTCTGGTCCACTGCCCCATCTCCCTTCCGCCGTCACCTCCCCCTTGACACTATTGCCTTCTCGATCAAAGACCTTCTGCCTGCCAGACTACCCCTGGCCTCCCCTCACCTAATACTTCTCCGCCCGTATGATCCGGAGGGTGCCCCACCGTATGGCTCCCCTAAGTCCAAGGTTGTCGCCTCCACCTTCGCTGCCTGGGCTGCCTCGCCACCCCCCCCCTCCTACAAGTTCCCTCCTTCTTTTACTCCTCATGCTTTTATGGGTTTGCCTAAGTTTGCGGCTGGCCGCCTCCATCAGATGAGGGCCGGCAAAAGCTACCTCGCTGCCCACACCTCCTGGTCCAACCGTGATGCCTCTACCCTGTGCCCCTTTTGCAAGAAAACAGACGAGACCTTTGATCACGCTATCCTTCACTGTCCGGCTAAGGCCCAGGAAAGAGCATCCCACCTTCAGGGTATCTCCAGCCTCGCGCCCGAAGCCCCCGTTTGGTCCTCAGCCCCCCTTATTATCAATTTGGCCTGATACATTTCCGCCACGGCCACTGGCTTCCCACCCAGCATGTCTCCCATGGTCTCAGCCTCCCCACCGGCGTCGCCTCTGCCTGGCTCGCCGATACCCTCATCCTCCTCCCCTGCCCCCTCTTCCTGAGGCCGTAAGAGTTGTTGCCTTTTCGATTGGTCTTTACTTGCTTGCTGTTATTGTTTTTGGGTGCCCACGGTGTCAGCTGTGGGTGGTGATTATGATGATGGGTTTCTTTACTTATGACTTTCCTTGGATTGGGCTGTTGTTTTGAGCTAAGGATTACTTTACTTTTTACGTTAGTTATCGATGGCGATGCTGCGGATTTTATTTTCCCGCTTTGAAGGGCTGGTTGCGTTATTTGAGTTTTGTTATTTCATTTGTTACTGCGTTGGAATTAAGGCCTTTTGTATGCCATAGTACGAGCTGCATGTACGTTTTTGAGCCAGGATCAATAAACATATGATGGAAAAAAAAAAAAAAAAAAAAATAGCAACTAGGCTATGGCGAAAGAAACCCTTGAAACAACCCGCACAAACAAATGAAAATCCAAAACTACCAACAACTCACTTCGCTGACCAAGCTACAAAGGAAAATATCAAAAGAAAACCTTCGACACTGCACCCTGTAGGTAACTATAACCAAACGTATAACCATTAAAAATAACCAAAAATCTGCAACAAAATAAATTTTCCTATCTGATGACAATGAGGGGGAGTCTTATGTAGTGGTGGGTGGGTTTAGAGCGTCTCCTACTGTGTGTCTGATGAAGAGAGTGAGGACCAAGGCAGGCCGGGCCGGGTAAGGTGGGATTAGCTGCCGCGGTATGAGGAGGGGGAGCTGGGTGCCCTAAGGCCTTCAGTGTAGGGAAGGGGGGTGGGTATGGGAGCCGGGGAGTAGACCCTAGCGATGCGGATAAATCTCGCCAGTTCAACGAGGAGGTGAGTGGATGTCCAAAGAGGTGTGGAGGGGGCTACGAAATCAACAGAGGGCATATGGACGGCACGAAGGGCGGCTGTGGCTGGACATTCCAGGATTGCATGCTGCATATCCTCTGGGGGGCCAAGGCACCTAGGGCAGGAGCAGGAGTGGTCCAGGGGCGTTGCCCGCTAGGTGTGGTCGGCGAGGTAGCTGTGGTGTGTGTGCATTTGCTGAATTTGCCCCGCAATGAAGCGATCTAGGCCCATAAAAGAATGAGGGGTGGTGGAGAAGGTCGGGGTGTAGTAGGGGGGAAAGGGGAGGTCGGCCCACTCTTTGAGGGAGAGGGAGTTAATCTTGGATCGGATGGCGAGGTAGCTGATGACGGGGCGAGAGTCTTCGGGGAGGATGCGAAGGGCGGGCAGGGCGGGGAAGGGATTGGGGTGGGGGTTGAAGGGGGATATGATGTGGAGTAGTAGGTTAATCGGAAGGTGGGTGGTAGCTCCTGGGCCATGGTTTGGTTCCACCAACCAGGAGCGGGGGCCATAAGCCCCTGACCTGGAGGGTATATGGAACCTGCAGGAGTGGGAGGTGCAGTATCGGTCCCAAGAGGGGAAGAGAGGGCTTGTTCAGGCAGTAGCTGGGTTGACACGAGGGGAGGAACACGCAATACACATGGCAGCCAGGCGGCGTTTTCTTGCGAGAGCCAAGTGGAGGGGCAGAATGCAGGCCTCTGTGGAAAGTATGTTGGTGGGGGTGGATGTGAATAGGTTGGTGTTCCATCTTAGCGCCTTGTTCCATAGGACTGTCATTTTAGAGAGTGTACCTGCAGTTGGAACAAATACGTCTGCTCCGTAGGTGAGGATAGGGAATATGAGGGCGGTGACTAGTTGCTGATTCATGTGGGGGGGGAGGCCTTTCCCTGGTGGGGAAAGTTGTCGAATTATGGCCAGAGCTCCCTGGGCGAGCGCTAGTCGTTTTAGAAAGTGAGGGGTTGTGTAGAGTGACGGGGTAAACCAGAAGCCCAGCCACCTTAAGAGGTGGGATGGGGGAAAGATTTGTCCTTGTATCGAGATTGCGTTGGTGGCAGGGGGGGTGCGTTGCTGCTTGGTTCGCCAGTGAATGAGCTCGGTCTTTGCGATGGAAAAGCTGATGTGGAGGTGGGAGGCAGTCTCTAGGAGGTTATCGAAGGTGGATGTGTGGGTATCAATATTTTGCTGGTAGGAGGACGAGCCTGTGGTGATTGCAATGTCGTCAAGGTACGACAGGATGAGGCCTTTGGGCAGGAAAGCGTGGAGAGTTGATATATATATAAGAAATAAAAGTGGGGAGATGGGGGAGCCCTGAGGGACTCCAACTGAGACAGGTTCCATAGTTCCTGGCAAGCCTTGAAAGACCAGGGCGCAACTACAGTCTTGTAAGAAGGACGAGACCCAGCTTGACAGGTAGGGAGGGACCGCCTTGGACGACAGCATGTCATGGAGGATCTCGGAGCGGATGTTGTCAAAGCCTCCTTTGATATCTAGAAAAAGGGACAAAACCATCAATTTGGCTTTCTGGAGGGCACTCAATCTACATGACCCAAGTCCGCTCTTATATAGATCTTCCCACAACCTGCTTACAAATCAAATAACTATTATGAGTCACAATTGTGACTCATATACTCGCGTAACATTCTATGACTCAAACAAGTCATTGCGCAATAACAATATAACTATGAGTCGCAACTGCGACTCATGTAATAACAAATCATTTGACTCTAAATGAGTCATTCGCATAACCATAACATATGGCCTACAACTGTGAGTCATGTAAAACATCCCATGACCTCTAAATAGATCATGCGTGCAAATTCAATAACATAAAGCCATCTAACAAATGAAACCCTCTGACTCGTACCTGAGTCATAGTACGAAATAGCTAAGTCAGGCTAGAATCATGACAGAATGGTCCATATCGCTGCACGGACGCCTCCTGGACACTACTTTAAAATCAATGTATTTCAAAAATCTTGCACAAACCAAAAATCCCCTGGAAGCCTAAGTACTCCATCTGGTTGACTTCCTAGCTACATCGGAAATGCTCCTATTGGGATGTTTGGATATCCGTTGGAATACGGAGATTCAGAGGGTCTCAGCCGCCGAGAATGGTCCACATAGCAGCGTGGACGCGTCCAGGATACCACTTCAAATCGGTATATTTCTGAAATCCAGGACAAAACAAAAAAAAACCGACAGCCTAAGTAGCCCATCTGGATGACCTCCTAGCTCCTGGAAGAATGCTCCAATTGGGATGTTTCAATATCTGTTGGAAAGTGCGGATTCGGGAGGTCTTGGTGGCTCAGAATAGTCCGCATCGTGGCCCAGACGCTACCAGGATACTACTTCAAAATTAGTGTATTTCTGAAATCCGTGACAAACCAAAAAAAGCTGGCAGCCTAAATACCCCATCTGGCTGACTACCTAGCTCCCCGAGGAATGCTCCAATTGGGATGTTTAGATATGCGTTTGAAAGCTGGGACTTGGGAGCTCTGTGTCGCTGAGAATAGTCCGCATAGCGGCGCAGATGCCTCCCAGATGCTACTTCCAAATCAGTGGACAAACCAAAAAAAGCCAGCAACCTAAGTACCCCATCTTGCTCTCTCCCCAGCTCCATGAGGAATGCTGCTCTTGGGATGTTTCAATATGCGTTGGAAAGAGGGGACTCAGGTGTTCATACCCCTAAAAGGACGCGTCAATTGGGTGCTAAGCCTGCTGCTGACCTAACTTTAATCTATGCCTGTTAAGAAGACCTAATAAAGGCTCCTTTAAGAAAGATAGATGTGGGTAGATATACAGGTGGTGAATTGTAGAAAGGGGGATGCTGACCAAGTGTAGGAGTTGGTTGAGGGTAAGTGCTAAGTCTGAGGTATGATGGTAGAAGCGAGATGAGAAAAACACTAAGTCCTGAGCATGACAACTGCTGGTTGAGTAGTAGTGCGTTGTGCCAAGCCCATGGTTAGGAAGAAACCGGAGGTACTGGGCATAAGGTATAAAGAAGGAGGTGCATAGACAAAAACGGTCAGCACCAGACAAAAAGGGTCAGCACCAGATGAAAGAAGTCAGCACCGGACTTAAATAGTCTGCACTGGACTAAAAAGGTCTGTACCAGCCCCATCAAGTGTAGGATAAAGAAGAAATACACGCCATAATCTATAGGGCGTAGGCAGGAACATGGTTTGTATCAGGAAGATGAGGAATGTGGTAGAGGCACCAAGTGGAAGGGACACAAAGGGGACAAGCTGGACAAAAAGTGTCTGCGCCAGGTGCACTGGGTGTCACACAGGGTCACAACTTGCGCAGTAATGCAGTGGGTGCAGGCAGGTAACAGGGGAACACCCAGAAGCAGGGGAGGAGCCCAGTGAGTGGGGCGGACCGGTTACGTCCAGATGCGAACATGCTTCATCTGATGCAAATCCTGTTTTTGCTGATGCAGTTTGGCATGGTGAAATGCACAGGAAGGGTCAAAGGTTAACAAGCGTTCCAAAGCAGGATGTAGTTCAAGGGCGCGCTCAATCATCCTATGGGTAGAGTTCCATTAGACACGAACATCAAGAACCAGTACCAACCAATCCAGTCGAACTGCTTGTGCTTCCATCTTCAAAGCCTCCCACAAAGTTGTCAAGGATTGAATTTTCACTATAATCCTTCGCAGTCGGCTCAGGGTCCCAGCAGGTCCCATCTCCTCCACACAGCTTTCCTCCCAGCTCTCAAGCACTACCTCAGACCCTGTGCCCCCGATTTCAAAGTAGTAAGAACTGTTTGCGCTGCAAGGTTTAGAACATGTGTGAGGCAGCGAATTTGTCCATCTCGTCAAGACCAAGAGGTGAGTTGAAATTCAAGCTCATTGAATATAGCATCATTGACTGAGGCAGTGTTAGTGGTAATGTAATTGATTGAATCTGCGATACCATAGAGCCGTAAAACCTTCATTATCAAAATAGTCATATTTTCTGCCGAATGGGAATCCCGTAAATGCTCAAATCTGATCAGTGTACTAATAGGCTCAAAGTCTGTATCATCCGAGTCCAGTGAGCAGTAATAGCAAGGAAGGGGATTTTATTTGATGCTGTCCAGGCATCAAGAGTTAAGTTAATTCTTGCTCCTTCAGACACGTAGAGCTGTAATCGCTGGCAAACTTCCTTGAAAAGTCTGCAATACAGTAGCTTATGTATATCATGGCAGAGCATACCGCAGCTAACAATAGGAACTTGGCTATTGCAATAGCATCAGGTTCCGGAATGAGTCTACCTCTACTGCCCGGAATGTAGTATTGGTATCCACTACCATCATAGCAAGAAGCCTCCAGTACTCTTGTTCATCAAATAGTTAGCCTGGCTGTCATGTAGTGTTCGTTATGGGACGGGGCGGGGCGGGTTTTGAGCTCGGAAGCCCCACCATTATGCAGGGGCAGGGTGAGAATTTTCCTTCCCGGCCCCGCCCCACCCCTGTCCGGGGCCTCAATGTGCCCCCCCGTCTCACCAAAATTTGATGGGCCCCGCCCGGGGTATGG
>QLOI01000148.1:0-37069 GCA_003313605.1 Tuber umbilicatum | reverse complement strand
GGGGTGGCGGCGGGAATAGTCAAGGACAGGATGAGGAAGTGGACGAGGATGATGGGTCTTGGTAGCTAGTCTTTCTTTTCTTTCCTTTTCTTTTGGGGATTTATACATTTTTTGCTTTTACGCTTTACTTTTACTACATTGGCTGGATGAATGTGTTATCACTCCTTTCTCCTTCCTCCTCTTTACACCGTTCACATAACCATACATCACCCTCACCGTTCAATTATATACCCAACCGACCAACCAAAAATCGCAACCGCAAGAACAACCTCCACACCCCGAGTCGAGGGGAAGCGGGAGGCGGGAGAGTCTTTTTCCTCCTATCAATTATAAATCTGTCCTCCTTCACCAGCGGCTCGGAAACTCCCCTTCATACTACTTGCTTTCCATTTAAATCCTTTCTTACTTTGCTTCTTTTCATTTGCACCATTATACTTCTTCACCTTTTTTCTTTTCCATTCTTCCATCCCCCCCTTCGTTTCCCTCGTTTCTATTGCATACGCGTTGGCTCACCTCGGCTTCTATCTTTCCTATATTCTTTTTTCCTTCCCCACTTCTCTCTTCGGTTTGGTTCGGTTTTATGGGCGGACGGATTGCATCAGGGCAGGGTTTTTGTGTGTAGCCTTCAACAAATTTGACTTTCCTTTCCTCGGATGTTTTTGAACTCTTTCTTTCTGGACTAATTATTGTATGTATGTAGGGTAAGGGTGCTACTACTATTACTACTTTATACAAAAAATGTTTGAAAGGACAATTGCTGGATTAGGTCCAGATCTTTCTCTCGCTGTCTATCCCTCCGAAATACCCACGGAAATAGGTGATGATAAAGATCCTCTCAACCCCCCCCCCTCCGCCTAGGTACTAAGTGTAGGTAGCAAGGAACCGGGCAGGCAATCATGAGGATAGGCGAGTGAATGAGAAAAATGGGTGGCAGCGCACATCCGGTCCAAGAATAAAACAAGCCACAAACACCACCACCGCGCACAGCAGGTGAGTTATATTCGAAACATACAAAACCACAAGTTGAGAAATTTCCGAAAGAATGAAATGAAAACGAGGTAAAAAATACAAGGTTATGAAGTATTCATAAAAGACATGATAGGGATAGTAGTAATGGAGGTCCGACCTGAAACCGTGGACGACGAAATATGACAAAAGGAAACAAGGTACCAGAATGTCCAAGTTTAAATACAGCTGGTGGCTTGATCTTCAATGAAGCCTGTGCGATAGTGGTTCCTTTCCTCAAATGGATGGGAGGAAAGTCCGGAACAGAGTGGCCGTCCCAAAAAGTAAAACAGAAAAAACCTGAATGGAAAACCCGGGAACCTAAACAAAGAGGATATGTATCGTATAAAGGAAAACACAAGTTCATATCCATGACCTGTCCACGACTTCGGGTCTTCAAAAAAGCTCTGAAGAAGGCTGGCTTCATCTGCTCCACCCGCTCCGTCGTACATAACCTCTTCACAGCTTAACAAAGTGCCCACGAACTGGTGCCTTGAGGAGTAGCAAAAGGATGAAATGGCTGAGGGACGTTCGGTTCATCATAAAAGGGCTGGCCAAATGAGTGTAGGCCAACCAGATATCCAAATAGCATGGCAAAGAGAATTCAAGGCACCCTAGGGTCCATAGACGGTTCCGAAGGGGGATGGGAAGCTCCTGGGCGTGGATTCCAAGGATAGCGGATCCGGGAACGGCATTCATGGTGGAATTTCTCCTAAGGCAAATCTGGGTCCGGACTTCCAGTGATATTATCCGCTTGGGGTCAGAGGAGGTTCGCTGAGGTGAAAATCCGGCGCCGCCAGAAAATTGGTGCAAATACTTCCATCCTAGTCAGACCAGGTAGGAACAAAGAAAAAGTAAAAGAAAGTGGCAGGGTTGTAAAAATGAAGGCAGCCCTCAAAAGTTGGCTGAGAAGAATCATGGAAATTGTCAACTTGGGTAATATAACTTTTGCTTGTCCAAAGGCCTCTGGGTCCCGATAAAAGGGCACCTGGTGGCTTGTCAGGTTTCCTCAGGGGCCTTATCGGTAATAGGGGCCTTGTCCATAGTACGGATCATTGCCGGAATTTGGATCCATTTGACGACGGTAGGGCACATCAGGCTCGTCAGGCGCACTGACTGGGGGGTCGGTTTGCGAGGGCCTTGGTATCGTGGCATCACCTTGAGGAGGGTGGGGTGGCACGTATTGCTTTAACTCATGATCGTAATATTTTCCGCCTTCTGGAAGGTTTACCCATTCAAAGCGGGGACGACCATCAGCCATAATCTGTGCTCCAGGATTTTGGGGAGGTGGTACGCCATAGGGAGCGTAATTAGGCGTTGGTCCAGTATTATATTGCGTATAGGATTGACTCGATGGGCCCTGATTTGGAGGGGGGAACGAGGGGTATGGGTGGTCAGGGTTACTCCCATCTGAATTGGTCTGGACACTGTCCCTGAAAGTGGCGGATAATTCATAACCTGTTGCAGAAAATCAAAATCTTCTAATTCGAGAAAATAGCGTGTCTGAATAGGAAAATCTGGAGGGAACAAGAAAGCTTACCGGGTGGATCATGATTTGGGTAACGACGGGACATGAGCTCACGCTCGCTGGCCCACTTTTGGGAGTCTAGTTTTAACGAGCGAATCTGGGCCTATGTAGAATACGATTAGATATGTATAAATCTTGGACCAGAGCGAGCATTTCATACATCTGTTAGAGGCCTATAAGCACGGTAGTAATAGCCATAGATCCCCTAAAAAGTCAGCCAATAAGGGACACCACGTGCAACAGATGGAAACGATATACCTGGGGGTTCTGCCCCGGTTTCGAATGGGCATTATTCCCTAGGTACCGAGGCAAATCGGTTTGGATTACTTGTCGTTTTATTCCTTCTCCAGACACAAAGAAGGGGTACACATCCTGTCTGGCCATTTCGTCGTTATACCGATAGCCAGATGGATACCCGCCGCTGCTGCCGCCACTGTAGCCCGCCATCTCGAAGCTGAAGTGTAAATGGGGGAGAGGGGGAGCGCACTACCCTGAAGAGTGTTTGGCAAGACACCGATGCTTTTGAACGGCTGGGGGTACAGGTATTCCCAAGAGAGAAAGGAAGGGGGTGGTTGAGCTGGTCGAATAATGGGGGGAGATAGTCTCAAAATCTATGGATAGGACTGCCAGGAGATAGGTGATAAATAAATAAAAAAAGGGTTCAGGAGGAAGGTGTTGGGAGAAGAGAGGAAGAGAGTGAAGAAGATGATTCTTGGTTCCCAAGGCTGAACTGAATGAGGGGTTATATGGCATCTCGCTGCTACAACACAGGTTTTCTCCATAGACACCATCGCTTACCGATATCGGAGGGCCCCCAGTTCCCCCCCCCCCCGTCCTCCCAGCTGAAAGCAGAAGAGGCTCAAATCATATGACGTGGGCTACGATCAGATGCTAACCCATATTCGAGTACTTGTACTGAGCGTTGGAATACCGCAGCTTCCGGCTGTCAACCCTTGCGGGGTAATTTGGCGCTTTTACACAAAACAATCAATGTCTTGGGTTCAACTTCTCACTCTCGTGGAGGAAGAAAATGAGAAAAGGTACCCGAGGAAAATACAATATGAATCTACTTAAAAAAGCCAAAACCACACATACGTCGTATCCCTTAGGTCACCTAACAATACAACTACAATCTATGATACTACGTAGAGGGGTACTGTATTTAAGCAGAATACAATCCCATCACTGGTACCAACCTAAGTTTCATTTGTATGCAAGCAAATTTAGCCGCTCCCCTCCCGGTTCCGAAGAGAACTGATAGAAGGAGCTTATTGAGGTGTAGCTTATGTATCCTGGAGGTCTTGGCCCGAGGATACCGGTACTCATCAGGTAAATGAGGGGTTATTTATTGAGTCAAGCAAAAGCGGCGGGGTTATAGTTAACTGAGCGTGTACCCGATTTGCTCATCGCGGCCTCACATAAAACCCTCGCTGCTGAAATCCTGGCTCCGTCTGCCTAACTTGCAGCGCAACGCTAGCAAGACAGGGACTTGGCCCCCAGTGGGTACACCAGAAAAAGAAAAAGAAAAAAAGATATGCCATTTTATTACTGTAGTCCAGTACTGGTAGCCATCGATCCGTTCCGACTGGGAGTAGCGATAATGCCTGTCGCTGCTCTATCGTATTTGAGCCTGTGTGAATGTGAGTACGGCTTGGGGCCTGAATATAAGTTACCCTTCATGCGGCGGTTCGCGCTTGGGTGGACTCTTCCGGAGAAGGCACTACCGTACACAGCTACTCGAGGACTAGTACGAGTGCAACGATGGACGCATGGAGCTCATCTGGGATTATCGGGGCAAGAGCCTCACTGGCAGCATTCTTTCCCCTGAACGATCAATGAACACGAGCTTCCAGGAATATCGGGGGAGTAACTTTATTCCAGGCGTATTGGGGGCTATTAGAGCTAGTATGCCGGATGTAAGTATGATACGACCGTACTGTAACCGCCGGCCAAGCTTTGAGGCAAGTGCGGCGGCGGCCGTATAACTGCAGTCCTCTCTACCCTACTCGTAACAAGCGCCTCTCCGGGGAAGCTTGGGCTTAATCCGGCTCGGAATATTTGTGATGTTTGGACAATATTTTACACCATAATATGATTATCACCTTCCACTCGTCGCATTTGGTTTCCAGGAATCAAAAGATAACATATGGAGCGGAAGCTTGTGCTCGAGTATTCTGTTTCTAACTGCCGGTACTTTCCTTGCTGGACGCGCAGTACGAGTATTCGCATTGACCCACTGATCGAGTCAGCACGATATATGGAATGAACAATCCGTGACTTTTCAATCCTCTGCGCCATGTGATGGAACGGAACTTTTGGTTGGATTCGATTCCACCTATTGCTGCAACCAATTTATTTCGTTCCTGGGACCACTGATTCATGGGCAGCAACCAGTATTTGAATGTCGACTACGACTTCTGCGTTGGCAGTTGGGCTTTCCACAATGATTAAAATAAGCCAGTAATCCTCCAAACAAAGTAAGCCGAGGGGGGGCCGCCGCCGAGTATCGCGAGTGAGACGGGTAGGGATCTCAGCGAAGGATACTTGGGGTAATATTTTAATCTTCCCCGAAAAATTTCCGAGTGACGACTTCTGACCGGGAGATTCACTTGAGGCTACTTTGAGTATCGTAATTGGTTATCGGTACCGAGTTCTGCATGGTGACCCCCAGTTATCCATTGCAAAGACGACTGCAGTCCCTGAACCCCATAAGAGTGGGAGTTCAGGCCTGCAGGAAGGCGCAGGAAAATTCCCTCGTGTTTGCGGGGAAGCATGGATTGCATACATTCGGACCTCGTAATATCATATTGCCGTCCGGTCGGTGCCACCGGGGGCCAACACGTCATAAGGTATCCAATCATTTCGACCCCGAGTCATATTCGATCACTCGAAATTCTCGTTCCAGCCAAATTCACTTGAAAACGCTGAAAACGTGATCGCGGGGGGAGAAATTAGATGGCGGTAATAAGTTGTGCAGGGAGCCCCATCCCCTAGGCTTAGGTTTTCGGGAACTCGTTGCTCGCGGTGGCTCGGTCTTCCAGAGACCCACCCTACTTCTCCACTATGCCATTCTACGATTGCCGCTACCCCCACACGCCTGCCCAGGAGGAAAGGCTCAATCTTAGCTGCATGCATAGCCTCGTAGGAAGACAGCGCATCAAATACATATCGAAGGAACATTTATGAGATGAGATTCCTGGGAACGGATACGTCATTGAGGAGATGGGCACACGTTGAATGTTGTTTGTGATATGCGGCGCCTGGTATGCATCGTGGTTTTGAATAGTCCCAGCGAGCAGAATTCCACTAAGTTTATCGTGGTATTCTTTGAGCAGAGGGTGAAAACTCGGTTCCTGTAGCGCATATGTGATACAGCTATACGGACGTTCTCGGGTCGTCTTCGCACCCAGACGCGATTTTGATATCTCCACTTCACGATTATCTCATGTCTGTCAATTGGAGATGTCATAGGTTTTTAGTTGCATACTGCACTGCATGGCTCTTGATGCTATTGCGTGCAACTTATAACATAGGGATTACTGTAACGGGTTTGTACTAGTGCAGAGCAGCCGGAGAGATCACCGGGAGGTAGCTTTATTGTAAAATTTAATGAAAGGGGGAAAGGGAAAAAAAAACCCCCCTTTGAGCATTGATAGGCTGTGTGGGAGCAGCCCTCAGACACTTAGTCTAAGGGATTTATATAAGGGCGTGGAGGACGTTGCGTGAGGGGTTTAAGTTGGGATACTCTTCTTGAGATTTGTGCTATACTAGATGACGCCCCGGATACGTAGGAAAGCTATCGCTCTTACTGTTTTGAAACAATTCAGAATGTAAGGGCTTCTATAGCCAATTGGGTATCATCTGTAAATTCACTCTAGGTAAGGACGCGGGAGTGTTGTCAAAACTGGCTGGTCCTTGACGCAGGATTGGTGAGAGGCTCGATGGAGGCGGCGGTTTATATACAGTACGTAACGGTTTCTCCGAAAGTTTGGCCAAGAACTAATGCTCGGTACAAGCTATGATAACCCATCTCTTCCTACCAGTCGATTAGCCTCAGTCTGGGTGGCTCTCTTTCGATCCTTTATTGGATAGAACTTGTCGGCTGGGTGAGCCACGGCATGAAAAGCAAATGTATGGCGGGATCAGTATGTTCCCCCCTAGTCATCAAGGGGCTGATTAAGCAAGTTTTTTTTACGTCATCTGAGTTGCTAAGTAGAATTTTCTGCCTGTATTCGTTTATCGCATTCTACTACTGTAGGGTTGTTTGTACCTCCGTGGGCCATGGAAGCCATGGTCTTGAAGTTGAAAGTAGAGAGAAAGATTCCCAGAGAATGCTGGTGGGTCATTTCTTAAGCGGGCTCAAGATATCAGGTGGGCCTCGTAGTACGATACCTCTTAAAAAAAATACTTAGAGCACATGTCTAAGTCAGAGAATTTTCCAAGCCCCTTATTAGAAACAATAATAGATGGACACTTTGGGTACTACAATAGGGGTGTCACTATGCCGGCTTCGAGGAATGTGAACTGGGCTACGGTTCGAAGGCGTTCATAGTGGTATGATCTTGGCGCAATGAGCAGTTTGGCATTTCGCACCAAGAATGGGCAACTCTAATGACCTACAACTCACTCAAAAACACTATCAAATTAATCAAACTAGCATTACAGGCTTCACAATTACTCTTTTTTTTTTTAGTAAAGGCTGGGTGATTTTTGTCATCCTCATGAGTGTTGATGGCTGCGAATGGTCAATCCTACAGTTGACGGTAACCCAGACTTCGTAATTCCTGAAGGCACACGTACAATGGACGCAATGCCACTTTGGTGGCGAGGCTCTGAGAGCGAAGGCTAATTATGAGGGCATACTGCAAATTGGGCTATTGGTAAATAGCTGGTAAGAGCTCTAAAACCGGCTTTCTCCTAGCTAACGCTTGAGCAACATTGATGCGCAATCGCTCGATTGGCACGGGAATCCTTTCTACACCTTGGAAAATTCTTTGCGCTATTATTACTCCTAGAGAAGCTTTGATACTATGGTGCGTCAGTGGCCTTTTTGCACAATGTGGGTGGATAACCTGTTGTCAACCGTTGAGTATTGGGATCAGCTAAAGGGTTCTATGGGATGTTGCAGAGTACCTTTCTATGGAAAGCCTATAAGATCCAACGTATGATATCTCTTACCCACCATCGATACTCTTGGTATTTTGCTCCCCAAATCTGGTGATAATACTTGATTTTTTTTTATCAGCATTAGCTCCGTATGGTCCTGGAGGATTTGGCAAAGGATATTTTTATCAATGTGATCGAGGGGGGGATTTCATTGATTAAAGTTGGTGTAGAAAGGCAAACCACTTATGACTTTTTGCACCAAGATGTATCGTAAATGGTAGGGCCTCTTTGCTGATAATTTACAGTACTCATGTCCCTGAGTTAATGTCGGGGTTTTTTTTAGGTGGTGAGGCACCAAAATGGGCGCTGTTTCAGTCTGGCTTCATGGGTAGTTTTGCTGCTGGGTTAGCAAAAAACCTGTAGACAAGACCAAAGACGCAGCTGCGAAGAGGAAAGTAAGGTCGCTGGTTGGGGTTCTGAGGTGCGGGGTGTCTCGAGCTTGCGTCTTTTTTTCAACACTAACACTTTCCGGTGTTCGCAGGCGGCCGGCCGGTAGGCAGACAGCCTGAGGATACACGACCCGGCCGGGCCAGGTCAAAGTGAGACCGACCTGGGCTTTGTAGGCCCGAATTTTCCAAAGCCTCCAGGATTTGCCGATACCTGGCGGCGCCGGCAGGGTTTCGGCACATGCCATGCGGTCAGCGGGTATTTTGTAAATTGTTTGTAGATGCCTGCGGATTCCCGTAAGTACTTGAAGACCCCTACGGATATCTGAAGATGTTTACAGGTATCTAGAGATGTCTACGGATGTCTGGAGATGCCCGTAAATATCTAGAGATGTCCCAAGGTGCCCGCAGATATCTCTAGATGCCTGCAGATATCTAGAAATATGATGCAATATTTGAAGATATTGTCTGCGGGCCCATCCCCGGGAGCCAAAAACATTCCAATAGGTTCAAAGGGCCGAGAGCAGTGTGAATTTTTGGGAACTCCGTACCGGTATCACGATATATTCCAAAAGTATGAATAAATTACTTTCACATTAACTGCTATTTGGTTACCAAGCCATCCTACCCCACCACCCTCGTGTCCTCACGGACCCCCAATCCCTAACACCTTTCCTTTTAGCCTCTGCCTCGGCACTCTCCATCCTGGCGATTCCTCACGGTAAGTAATTTCTCCGTTTCCTGGTCCTGGTTGCCAGGTTGGGCACAATTATTCACGCGAGAATAAAAGGGACACCGAATCGCCATAAATTCTCCATCGAGTGGTCATTTGACCCCAAGGCCATAAGTAATCATCAAGATAACATATCAAGCCAGTGTAGTCCCGTAAGCACAAGGCTGTTGAAGTATACACTCGTGTTTCGCTCGATCCATATTAAGGTGCACAAGCCCTGAAAACTCCCCAGAATTTTACCAATCACTATCGGTCACTCGGAAAACTGTAAATATCAGTAATTGGCTAGATGAGCCCTAGAAGCCGGACTGACGACCACAGTCCGGCCAGGGCAGATTGGCTGCTTGCGAGCACTAGGGCTGGAAGCATGATAGGGTCACTGGGCTTCAGCAGGGATCCGAGATTGAGCGACTGGAGGGAGGAAGATTCTGTCCACAAAGGCTAGTAACACTCTTGCATATCGTAGGCTGCAAGCAGTGTTGAATATTGGGGGTTGCACGTGGGGAAATTGTTGGGGCTTAGCCACCCTCCTGTGCTGGTGAAGCGGTTGTGTTTCCCCCCCAAATCAAAACGGGGCCTTAATTCTTCTCCTGAACGCGCATGGAAATGATCATATTTTCACCTTTAGACACAACCAATGGATCTGCTTCGTCCGGTTGTGGATCTCCTCTCCTCTCCTCTCCTCTCTTGTCCTCATCTTCATACATGCCACGACGTGTACAGTGCATATCTTCTTTCCCCCTCGACCTACTATCCCTGCTACCTCCACCTGCGGCACCAACTGACCGTTTCCCAAACACTATATCTCCACTCCCACAAACCTCATATCAGGCGCCTCGTTGTGCTCAATTAGCACCGGATTCTTACAACACTTACCCAGCACAGGTTCCAACAAACACCATATCCCAGGACTTTAGATAAAACAGGCTGCCGATTGCACTTCTACACCTATCGGCTTTTCCCGTACAAGAGCCTAATTCCCCTAGTTATTCTCCAAAGTTATTCTCTGAAAATTTCTTCCCCTTCATACCCTATCACTCACAAATTTAAATTCCGCCTTTCTTCATGACTGGGATAGGTCGGAGCTTACTTTAACGCTGGGCAGACGCAAGGCTGTTGGTTGGTTAATTCGGCATCCGGTCGATCAAGCGGGCCATTTGGCGACTGGGGTGGAACTATATATCTTGGTAATTATGTATAATGCTATAGTGTATAATATACCAGTGAAAACTTAAATACCGTTTACTCCGCACACTGTAAAACAGATTTTCAAAGAGACTTTCCCTTGACCTCCCTGATTCAGGATGCGTGTAGAAAGTCGGTAAGGTTATTTAATAGACGCTATGCCGGACCCCCCCTCAGAACCCCCGGCAGTACTCAATACGTTTTATTCATCACCTTAACGCGTTTGAAAGAGATACCACACATCCAGGCATATCGCCGCTAACACATTACAGTCCCGAGGAAAGCCAGCTCAACATTGCCTGTCCCCACGGCACATCCGGAGGGTACCACCTACACATTCCGGAACCTAAGCTGAGGGACTGACTAGAACACGATAATCACAAAAATAAAATAAAGCACAATCATCGACACACCCATCTCACAACCCTCCAACCACGGAGGAAACCCGCCCACCGGCGGCAAAGAAAGTAGATCCAACGAACCAGAAATAATACCCACACGCTAATGGGGTGATACTCGAAGCCAAGAGAGCCATGGGAATAGAAGCCATTGGGAGGAGTGAGAGCGCGGGTTTCGCAACGATAGACTATGATGAAACATGAAAGTGATAATGCTGAAGCGAAGTTGATGATAATTGGCCATACAAGGTCGCGCTGGAGTAATGGTGATGCTCGGTCAGGGTCCGCTTATTTCATCGGTCATTAGATCTTGGGTTCCTTCTGATCAAATAATAGCCAGGAAGAAATATGATGCCCCCAGAATCAAAAACAAGATGGGTTACAGGTTACAATTGTGACTACTCTGGAAGTTTCGGGGGATGTGTATACAGTTAATTGACACGGATGGGGGGGAATGTGAGTGTACGTCTCAATAGCCTCTGTGCCTATATGTGACTATATAGGAGTGGTACGTTATCTCCACCACAATTACTTATGGCCTTGGGGGTTAAACGACTGCTCGATGGGGGACCTGGGGGATATCTAGGGCGCACGAGCTTGGTTACAAAAGAAACGTACCCCCCGCACCTTGCCAAGCCATTGCAAATTTTTTCTCCCACTACCACAATGAATACTCCTCTGGCAAAGAATGGGCAACATGCCAATTATGATACACTAATACGTTCAAGTTTGTGATAGGGAATCATCAGGATGAGGAGTGTTTAGAGAAGATGCTATAAGGAAAGATGTACTGGACTGGATGATGTTTGACTGGTGGGGCAGGATAGGTTGATAATCAAATAAAAATAATTTGTTAATGTGCTAGTGATTTATCCACATTTTAGGAGTATGATACTATATATCAAAAAATATAGGAAATTGTCCAGCATCCACTGGCATACTGGTATTTACTGTGAGACTCAGTGCGAGGTGATGAATCCCAGGAGCTGGGTTGCATGCTAATGTCTTCATGGTGAATCTTTAAATGCAGTACAGTGGTTAAAAGTAATATGAAACAAGGAAAATTAGCAGCTCAATTTATTGTTCCCTAGAATTTGGAAGCTATAAGATACTAAACACAAGCTAGGACGAGGCCCCGGTCTGCACTCGAGTTAACTTTCTAACCAACGGCATTACAAAGGTGGAAGGCCATTGAGATAACAAGTTCAAGCTCATTCCCGTGCCCCCCCCGCAGAGCCTCCCTATTGTCCACAATCTAGGTGTTTAGTGGCAGCACTCAGACCCGTTTGGCGCCCCCGATCTAGACATAAAATACCGATCTGGAACTTTGGGTCCGGTGGTGTTTGGTTGGCCGGGGCCAGGACTGGATTTTCTCCGTAGACAAGGCTAGAACTTCTAATCTGGATTTCTGAAGTCAAGCTTGTGCCTGACCCTAAAGAAAGACTTTGCATAAACTTAATATGGTAGTATACTGCATAATATTAACCGAATATTTTTCCTCCATATATTTGCATCAGGTTTTGATACACAAATCATTAAGGATTAACGAAAGTCTATAGCACATCTAAATTCTAGAGTGTTTGGTAGGCCCAAAATCCAAAATCCGAGTTAGACTTTCGAGGTTCTGGACCTTTTCTCTTTATTCTGGATAACCAAGAAAATAATCCCCGTCCCTCGCGAAAACATCCCCCCTAACACTTGTGTCCCACCCACCCCTTAAAAAACAAGCCAGTAACTATGCCCTGGGTTACGGGCGACGGCTACGAGTATGCACCGGGAACGGCATGCTTACAGCCTCTCGAGGAACCAACTACCCTTCCCGTACATCACCATAGATCACTCGAACTTTCTAAAACATTATCTCGTCCTCGTTTTAGTGGAGCAAACACCCGGCCGCCACCGGGAACCTCCTAACGCCCTCCTAGACTGCATGTCTGTAGCGCTAGGGTGTGAGGGTGGGTGATCGGATACCGGGTATTAGGGGGGTATCAAAGATTCTTGCTCATTCGAACAATTTAGATGCCAAATTTGTTCTTTTATTTCCCATGAGGGCAATAACGGTCAAGCCTCTGGAATCCCACGCCCATACTCCATACCCAGGTATAGCAGTCTTGGCGCCCCAGAATGGAATCCCGTGGACTGCCAAGATGACGGCTCAGTCTTTTAGGGGACCACAGGCGTCGCGCCTGCGCTAACGGAAACCTCCTCCCGTTGGCTAGAGTTTCCGCCTGTTCCCTTGTACCAATTCCTGGAATCGCCAGGCAATCGGGCTGCAGGACCAACAGACGCGATGGCTAACGGTTGAATGAAATGTATGGGTTTCTTTCAGAAATTAACATCGCTGAAGGCTACAGTAAAAGCTAGGATCGTTGGAGTATGAACAACCAACACAATGGAGCTTCCCAGGGAGGGAGGGAGGCACTGAAACTCCAAAGGGGCATGAGAGCTTCAAGAGGCTAGAAGTATCCAAATGTCTCCAAAAAATAATGTTCTACGCCTGGAGAATGGCCTGTGAGAAAGGTTGAACATTTGCCTGCAGCCAAAGGCAACCTACAAGCACTAAGGCTTGGACTGGTATAATCCAATACTTTCACATAAAGAAACTGACCGCCCAACTTAGTATGATATCCTTCGGTAAGTTCTATCTCGACCGGCGGTTCAGATGTCGGCCTGCGATCAAGTCTCAGATTCTGTCTTCGATACGGTGACTTCGCCGTTTTGTGGATTACGGACAGGAACACGGAATAGGTGGTCAGATATGAGCGCTAAGGTGGAAGCGGGAAGATTCACTCCTATAATTTTATCCGAAGGCTAGCATGCCAGCGATGCTCGGATATGCAGGTGGGCGATCGTGACCGGGTACTCGGGGTTCTGTGGCCTGGCCATTACTACCCTCACAGGGAATAGGAGAATGAATTTGGTATGAAAATTGCTCAAACAACTAAGAAACTCTCGAAACATAGTGGAGAGGGTAGTGGGCGGAGAGGACGGAGAACAGTACGCTAAAAAATCTAGTGTTGCACATCAAATTTAGGAGGGCTGATCAATGTCCTTCCACGTTCGGTTTCCCTCCACTACAATACGCTACCTACTAATCCCTGAGTGTCCAATCACCCACGCTCAACCCTGAGTACGACGGCGTACTCCTTCAACGGTGTAACTGGTCCTAGGCACGCGATAAATCCCAACCCTAGCCGCGACCAGAGCGTGGAATCGGAAGGAAGCAAAAAGTCTCTTTTTTTATGAGTGACTGGTGGGAGATCTACGATTTCTAATCTTGAGTAGGGTATTGGTTCTGCTGCCTTGCGCAGCGGTCATGGCCCGCTTCCCTGGTACGTTCACGAGCTCCTCCTATCCGATGCTCCTTATTTATTATACCTTATCTCAATCCCTCGCCAAGAAGACCACCCCACCACCGTAATGCACACAAAACGTCAATCTCAGCCCCCGCTCAACGCTGAAGATAACATCGCACCAAAACAGCGCTCCGTCAATTCCAAAATCAAACCCCTCACCATACTCAACAAAGTGAAAACAAGGCAAACGAGCCAATCGCACCCGGGCAAACGACAGGCGGGGGGAAAGGCCGCTTGTTCCAACCAACTCCACCAAAATGCTCTCCTGAAGGAACATCTCCAGGCAAGCAAGCAAATCCCGCTCCTTCAACTCATCCGACCAGATAGTGCTCAAAAGCGGTGAGCCCCCCCCGAACGAGGAAACTCACCTTTTTACACATGTGAATTGTTGGGGGTGCCGGGAGGCATATATATCCATGTTCAGAAGTGCACTTCCACCCCAACCGCCCAGAAGCCCGCCCCAAATTGCCCATGCATGCAACTCCTATTCCAACGACCAGTGTGCCTACCAGCCCCACCGCTCCGCCTCGTTATGCTCCGTGACGAGCCAGAACAGGCAACACCCGCAATCCCACCCACTAGGATGCGGAGGATTTTACGTCACCCGAAAACCGCACCTGCAAGCCTACCGTAAGACAGGTGGGTAAATTCCCCGACGACGGCGGTGGGAAGATCGCCGGTAGATTGGGGCCCCCCACATGCATCTTTTGCGCACCGTCGGGGATGGCGCGGTGCACAGGTGGCTCGACTTACGGTACAGGTACGGGGGGGGGAATGAATGCATCTCATATCCTCGCCCCGAGAGAAGGGCATTTGCAACGGAATCGAAGGGGGGGCGTGCTCTGGTGACCCTTTTTCTCCACTGGACTTCTCCCAGCATGCGACCTCCCCAAACCCACTCAAGTGCAACATCCCCCAGAAGCTATACACATTTCCGGTAAGCCTAAGCATCTTGGGGGCCAAAGCGGAAGCGGAAGGGCAAAAAAGGATCGAGTCACTCATTTGTATATACACACTGACCCCTCCTGGGGCCTCGCGAGCTATCTCTCCGAAGCGAGTGACTCGCCATGATTTGTGCTCCCTTGGCAACCCCCAGTGCCCCTTCCACTCGCGCGTGCGACCGTCCGCTGGCTATGTTTCTGAGCGATTTTCCCAACCTGCTTGAACCGCTGCTGGATGATACTTGCCTACGATGAGTGGGTTTTGAACAGCACCTTGTGTACCACCGGGGCAGCGGGGTTAAAGAAGGCCTGCATTTTCAGAGGTGTTTGTCCGAGCTTCGCCCCTCACCCAATGATTTCGGGTCGCGAGAGAAAGCTGATAGGGTGACGCTTAGGAGGAGTCACAGTTTCGTCACGTGACAGATCAACTCGGTGCGAACAAGTGATGCACGGCTTCGGGTTCAAACTGCGCAAACGGACAAACGGTTCGCTAACCACGATATTACATTTGAGACTAAAAACTATGCTGACAAATAGAAGCACGTATGTACTACCGGTATGTGCACCCATCCATCTAATCTAACGAAAAGGCTGGGACCAAGGATGTTTGTGCCCTCAACACTTCCTGCATAACGAAAAAGGGACTCTATACGACACTAAGAATCATTACAATACGGAATCGTGGAGTAAAATAACTCCCCTTCTGAAAACGAATAAAAAAGGAAACGCAAACCCCCGATCCAAATACCGTCACTCCGAAATAATGTTGCAACTACCGAAAACAGGAACCCGAGAAAAAAGGGAAAAAAGGGTTATAGAAGTCACACGGGAAGGCGGTTATCCATTCCCTGGTATCTCAGGCGACACCATCCATCGCAATAATCTAGCGATATTTTCAATAGCTCTGACCTGAAGGTTGGGTAATTCCAGCCTGGCGTTTGAGCCTAGCCAAAAGCTCCTCATTCCAGCGATACCAACCTTCACCGCTCTTCTTTGCCCCCAATGGGCTTCTTTTTATTGGTAGCCACCAATCCCAAAAACTATAGCCTAGTACTTCCTTGAAATTCTCCAATGTACTGGCAAGCCTCCAGGGATTGTCCCCTGGTTGCGTGCTGACAATAGCAAAACATCTTTGCCTTTGGCCTGGACCCGGCTCTCGCGGGAGCCACACTCTGGCCGGCATGACAGCCGATATCTGCTGGCCAGGAGGTGGTGTCTGGGCAGCATTTGGATCATGTAGCGCTAGTTGATAAACCTTGGTCTTGTAATTTAAGCTATCAATTGTTGAGACGTTCCGATAAACAAGCTGGGTTGTTGAACCGGCCATTGCGGCAGAGAATAAGCCGAACACACATGCTCTAAAGAAAATACATTAGTGAATTTAATAAGGCGGAGACGACTTGGGAGGGATTTTACAATGCCAAGCAAGCAACCCATCGAGCGTCTTGGTCACCATTGTCATTAATTTGCTGCCGGAAAATCACAGCGATTGATACGACAAGGAAAAGACAGTATAGGGTTCCATAGAAAACCATTTGGTAAAAAAACTTGTACGAAGGTTCGGCAACAACTCCGCCAACCCTTGAAAGTAACCCTAGGATCAGCGCATGAACCAGTGCAAAGATGTGGAGTATCTATATCAGAACTAAGGCGTAACCAACCAAGGGCAAAAGTGGTCCATTCTCCAAACACACCTCTGCAGTTCGCTACAATGATGCGACCGGTCTGGCTTCCAGAGTTGGCAATGAACACACCATCTGGGAAGCCCGTCGTTCTCACAAACAAATGCATCCCGCTTGAACCATTCATCCAGGTTTTGGTATCCGGCACTTGTTTCGGGGCGAGGGGGTCCATAAGTGTAATAGGGTCGGCTTTCAGGAAACGCTCCCCGCTCAGCTGGTGACTGAAGCGAGGGGTGTGAAGAGGCGGGGAGTGGCAGGGTGGAAGGACCATTCGTAGGCTGAGAGATGGTTTCAGGGCCAAGGGCGGGCCTCGGGGCACCCTTTGTTGACCTAGATTGGAGAGCGTCGGGGAAGGATTCCGTCTCATTTCTCGGAGGACCCCCTGTAATGGTGATAGGCTGTGGTGGTTCTATCCCTCCCTCTTCTCTTCGCCACCCTTCCGCCTGAACTCCCCCTAGCCCTATCTCTGCATCGCTGCGACTCTCAACGCTACCCAAATATTTCTCGTTCTCCGAATCGGTTGACTGTTTTGTAATAAAACCGGGACTGACGCTGACGATCCATACAACCCTCAAATATGCCGATGACATCAGTAAAAACAAGACGAAGTAAACGACCAGAAGTGCGATAGCCGCCCCCTTTCGCCCCTGACTAATTAGAAGATTGTTCACTGTTATAGCCGGTTAGTGGAAATCCCACGCAACCCAGCAGCCATCCCACAAACTTGGAGAAACAAAACGGTAACTAACCACAAACTAGCGCGACAAAAACCCATGTCGCAAAACCCACAATGCCCGCCATGACCACGGGCATCGTGTAAGAAATCCAACGGTTAAGTGCATGTTTGCTCGGCCCCCTGACTTCCTTAGCTTTCAGCCACCCGTCGCCCATGTCGTTACAGGCTGGCCGAGCCGTGTAGGAGGGAATCGAGAGCCGGGGAAGAGCGCGACAAACCCTCAGGTGAAATTTTGGTTACCAGAATGTGATGCGGCGGGAGTAAAACAGGGGGGAGAAGCTGCTGTCGGAAGTTTGGGGTTGAATGGCGATCCTGGACAGCATTTTCGGCAAGATTCTTAAGTCATCTCAAGTCACGTGAACGAAATTAAGCTTTGTGCCCTAATTTAGATCGAACCCAGATCCACATCCCAGGATCCGGCGTAGCGCACGCCACACTGAGAGATTGTTAATAGCCCTACGCCGGTGCTTGCAATCTACTGTGTCAGAATAGGGCTACCAGGACGGAAGCTTGAAGCACTATAGGATAGGGCGATTTAATATGTTTTACGGTATCTGTCAGGACGGTATCCGAGTAAGAACAGGTTATCCGACTCTCAAACCAGTATCATACGGGCAGAGTCCAGGGTTTCCAAGCGGGGTAAAAAAGACAGGAACGCTATAATACCGTACTGTATCAACCCTTACTGTCTCTTATCATTGTCCATATGTACGGTACTATCCTCCAAAGATTCGTGTACTACGATGATGATATTATTATGATACAAATACCCAAAAGTAAGATCTTCTCCCAATACCCATCGATCCTATTTCTTGCTCGCTGGGAATGGATCCCCACCGCCGCCAAAAACGCGCCAAAAACGCAGCTGGAAGGCAGGAAAGGAAGTAGAGAAGACATATACCCATAACGCTTGAATCCAGGAGAAAAACAAGTTCTGCGAGCCAACACCTACGGGAGCAGACTCCGACGCTCGAGCTCTCGAGCGAGGTCCCACCAGTGTCTGATACTATCCTCTAAAAAGGCCGTGCGCTCTCCAGATCATAATATTATGGTAAGGTCGATGCCCTCCCGGTATGCCCACAACCCAACATGCGCTTTTTCCTTGCTTGCTAGAAGCCATCCCTCACCGCCCGCCAAAACGCAGCAGCCCTAGAATAGAGAGCAGAACTAGCCAAAGAAGAAAGGAAAATTTACGTGCAAAACACTTGAATGGCCGAAGACATTACAGCGAGCAAAAGACTATAGTGGGCCCAAACCCTACAGGAACAAATGACGGTCGAGTTCTCGAGTGAGTCCTTGCCATCATAGTTCTAAAAGTGCCGTACTGCCATACTGCAGAACTTTCTCAGCCTCGTTTTGGCTTACTAACCACTCCAACCCATTTCATTTGGTCGCCACTGACGACTCGCCAGGCTAAAGGATGGGTCCCTGCCCCGATTTAGGGCTTGCCGGTTAAACTTGCCAAGTGCAAGCTATCTATCACATTATGAACTCTAATTTTCATACCCGATCTAAGGCATCAAGATCTTTGCCGGGCTATGCCTGTGCAATTTATCGGCTCACAGAGCCGAAAGATTTCCGTCCAGAACCGCTAACATACTTCTCCTGGTAAGTTCAAGATTGGACCAACTCTAGATGAAGTACCGGTAATCTAACCAATTATCCAAACAATATGCTATATTAGGTTTCCGTACAACTTTCTCCAAAGAGAAGTTCATTATCACGTTTGTGGGGGGTTTGACCCTTCTCAATCCACAATTGGAAGGCCTACTCCCTCACCGCACTTCCTCTTTCTTAGGGCAACCCTAGAGCGGTATATTGGTGGTATGATAATAATAATATTATCATAATAATAATTATTGTACCAGTATATACCGGTCCGCTGAAGAGTAATTTCGCCGGAGGCACAGTGCTCCTGCCCTACATCTCGGACCCTTTCTCCCTCATCTCCTATTCGCTCCCCACTAAGATTTCGCGGAAAAAGAAACAAGTATAGGGGGCACATTATTCTGTTCGCTGTTCTTGTAGTTGGCGGACATGTGGTCGGGGCTGTGCAGATAATATTCTGAAGCGACAACTTCGGTATAATTGCAAATATTGAACCGCAACTCGGTGAGACTGTCTCACATTTCAGAGAGTGCTTGACTCCCACCTTTTTACCTACCGTTACTTGTACGATATCACGCTGCATTTTCGATTGTGGCTGCGGGAGGACAACCCCAACCCGTTTCCTTTCACCCGCGAGGCTACCCATCTTCTGCTGAACTTTATTTGCATCGAGGCGGCGATGCACAATAGCATTCAGATGCCGCATATAGCAAGGCTCGGCGGATGACATGGCGCACAATTGCTATGTCCCAGGGCCAGAGGCTACTGCCGGTATACCTGCTCTCAGGTAGTCTATATCCGCATAGTAAGGGATGTGGGCACACCATATCACTCGATAGACTCAGCAGCCCGAGGCCTATGTGCTGTTCAAGGCTGACGTTAGCCACAATATCTCGAGGCTCAATTGTAAGTAGACTTCTCCGCGAGGCTGTTTGAACGTTCTCGGATGAATAAGTCTAGTAGTAGGCTGAAGGACACGTGTGTGAGGGTTGATGTTTTTTTGGCCGGATCTCGTCTTTGTGGGAATTGGTGGTACATAGGGACACACAGCACCCAGCTCAAGAGGAAAGCTAGGGAGCTTACCGCAAAAACCCTTGAAATCCTCCATTGGGGATCGAGACAGGAATCGGTGCCTAAACCGCAATAGGCTTAGCAGAGCAGGTAAATAAGGTTACGAATACGGTGCCACTTGATGAGATCCAGCAAGAGGTACTCGTAGATGGGCGATGGTGGATTTGAAGGGCTTTTGCGGTATTTCTTGGGACTGTTTAAGCATATTTTGCCGATTGGACAGGTTTGACTCATTATTCGGTACTTCGCTTCCCGGTGTACAAGTACTCGGGTCTGATCGGCCAGGGATTCTGGAGGCCTCAACCTACTACCTTTATAGGAAATAAAAGAACGAATTTGGCGTTTGGATTTCCCAAACAAGCCAGACGCTTTGACACCTCAAATCTGTGGGTGCCCGATCGCCCATTCGCATTCTCAAGTAAATTAGGTTGTGTGCGCCCATGCTTCATCCAAGCAGGGGGAAACCACAGCAATATCAGAGACCCCTCGAGTACGTCGTCTTGCGAATCCCCATGTTTTGGTTTTTATCTGACCTTTTTCGGATCGCAAGTAGCCTGTAGTATTCCCAATTACCAGTACTCCAGGTGGGGAAGTGGGGGGACATGGTGGGGTCTGGCGTCAATACCTTCCTTGCTAAAAAGAACCACCTTCCAGCATGCAATGGTATGAATTCCGTAAAATTAAGTAGGGCTACTTGATTCACCTGTATTTAGGATCCTATATTAAGTAACAGGTCCGTGCCGGGGAGCGGTAAAGTAGACTCCATACCCCCCTGTAGCATAGAGAGTTTCCCCCCTCTTCCCGTTTCAGCAAATCATGAGAAAATTCTGCCTAAGCCACCGGGTTCGTTAGGGCAGATCCTAGGATTCACTAAACATTTTTTGTAAATGCTATTGCAACGTAGTGCTTATAGCCGAGATATACCGGTTCCCTAGAGCTGAAGAAGTGCTATTCATTTAACTAATGGAACCGTATAGCAATAGGAACTAGACTTGAGGTAGTATCTTGTCCTCAAAGTCCTAGGGCTATAGTGGGCACGGTGGATGGGGGCCTTCTGGGGGTTTTCCTGGTCGAGGATAGGAACGGTCTTCAACGAATGATGCCTTCTCCCACTCCTGCTCGGTCAGAGAATGCTCTGCACTAAACCTTGTGTAGGTTCAGCGTTGTGCAACTGTTAGGGTCCTCCGAGTTGCTCATATTCCAACCCTTTCTCTGAGCCACGGGTAGGGTGGGGTGTGATCGATATTACGCAGGACAATTGGTGGGATTACGCAAAATCTTGATCGGAGCGATAGAGGCCTTACCACAATACACAAGACCTTATGATTCTTCAATACTGTTTCTATTATTGTTGGCGGGACAACCTAAGCACTTGGGCATGTCGTACCTCAAAAAATAGGAAACTATTCATCCAGTTAAGGCTGACTTAAAATTTGAAAGTGGGAAGTGGGATGTCGAGACTGCGGTAGGTTCCGCCACAATGCTTGGACAGCGAACGCATCCGGTGCCATAACCTTTTAGTACCGAGTTACACCTCGTTGCTTGGAATCCGGGACCCCATTTAGTCATAACGTTATTAGGATGGGCGCTGGTAGCATTGATAGCCCTAGGGATGGGCATTCAGCTAGACATTAGAGTTAGGTTCCTAGGGTTTGGGTACCAATGGTACTGTATACACTCCGTACACCCCTACTCTTGCTAGATCTCATGGATCTGAAAGAGAGATAGCCGAACACGGCGAAATCGATAGCCTCCTCGGAGCCCTGATCTGGTTTTGGGGGAGCGGCAATGCAGGAACGGTAATATTGTCGACTTCCTAATCATTCGATTCATTGGATGTCCGTCTTTCATTGCTATCCATCAGTTCGTTTGCGCCACCTACTGACTCGATGCTCCAGCGCCTCGGACCTTGAGAGAAAAACTCCTAGAGAGTGGCGCCTATCGAGGTTCCGAATGTTTGGCGAAATAATTTAACACTCGGTGAAACAATACCGTAGCGCTCAGAACACCGTTTACTCTACAATACGGTACATGATACACAAGTATGTTGACTTTCTGCATCTCGCATCTGTCTCTAGGGGAAATCCCTTTAGTTCTCGTGTATTGTATGTAACTGGTGCAAGGGTGGGTTTTTCCCCCTCAGACTGATACTCAAGTACTTGTATACAGGATGGGGGTTCTCTTTCGGGTTGGATGGCCCAATCGGGGCTGTGTTGCAGCGCTGTACTGTATCCTGCAGCAGCCTTTGGGAGTGGGTGGATAACAAGGCTGCGCACATTTTATCCTTGGCGACCCAATGCCTATGGAGGTATCACTTGAGGCCGTTGCCAATGACTTCTTCTAGCATGGTAACCACTGTACAGAATATCCAAAGTTCGAAAAATAACAACCGAGGAAGACCACCACTCTTACTACTGGAGGTGAAAATCTTGCCCTAGTTCTGCCAAGTGCCCTCATTGACCAGAACTTTATGCGCGACAGCTTATGGTGCTCACAGGTTCGGCTATCGCCCCTTGAAGAGAGATGGGAACTCGTTTAAGGGATTCTCGCAAGGGGCTCGTCTACTGCGAAGGTTCATTCATCTCTACTTCACTCCATTTCCTTCCAAGAGCGATCTCTACCGCATAGGGCACTTTATCCTCTGGGGGCATTTTGTGTACCGGACACAAGCAATTAGTGGTACGGCGTTGGGCGCGCCCCAGGGTTATAGAGAAACCATCTGCGGCGGGGCCTTCTCCCTTTCCCAGGAGTGTAACGGCAATAGCGACTGCCGACGGGTGGCGTACCTACACGGGCTAAGTACCAAGGCTTTAAAGTGCCTCACCTGGTAGAGGCCGGAGGATGAGGGGGCACAAGTCAGAACCATCAATGGAACCTGGTATCAGATAACCCGCATCCTCCCTCCCCATTCTGATATCGCCCATTTTCCCTAGAGTATACACCGAGGATGGAGGCCGGGGCTAAGCGCTACCACGACCCCTAACCATGCCTGCCCTGCCTCACCCCTAGAATATTCGGGCACAAGTCGGAGCTGCGACGCCAATGGTGACGAAGCAGTCATGATTGGTGGGCGCAACATCTAGCTCTCAATAGGATGCCTTCTCTTCTACTTTACCGTCTAATTAGCGCATTCTTCAGCTTACCAAGGAGAGACAGAGGTCTCATTCGGGTGCTTTGTGCGGGTGCTCAACTCCGCACACCTTGGGCCATTGAGCGGGGGAGTCAGGGTTTGTGCGATGTCTCGCACCCAACTATGTCACCCATCTCGGTGACCTCGTTATCCTTCAGACGAAATCATGTGTTACGAAGAGGAAGAAAATCCGCCAAACTTACTCACTGCCCATTCGTACCCCCAACATTACCACTACAGTCTATGTACAGTAAGGCGAATCGGGAACGGTGTGTGCGGAGAGTGGAGAGTGGAGAGTGGACTCCTGAGGGCGGGGGAGCTTCACGGAAAGAGCCTCAGGCGATGGCCTCTTTCTCTAACTAGGTGCACGGGGGCTCAATGAGTCTGAAGATATATAACACTGTCTTCCACATCTCGACATCACACTCTCACTCCTACAATCGCTATCAACTCTACTCCCTACATATTGCAAGAGTTTAGTGCCCCCTTCTTCCAAGGTTTTCAATCTTCAAACCCTCCCACCTCCCTCAATCTTCAGACCGAAAAGGCTCAAAATCGCATCACCGGTCCTATAACTCTCGAGTTATAACGCTACTGACCGGGTCGGATATTAAGTAAGTTCAAATCGAAATCTCCCTGCATTCTGCTGGCTTCTGCCTGCAGGCGTGGGCCGCGCTTTCCAGTAGGCGCGCTTCAGAGACAACAGCTAACCATTAAAGGGGAATTCAGGGACGAAACTATTCCTAGAGAGTCGGG
The DNA here is from genome assembly GCA_003313605.1 of Tuber umbilicatum. Lineage (NCBI taxonomy): Eukaryota > Fungi > Ascomycota > Pezizomycetes > Pezizales > Tuberaceae > Tuber > Tuber umbilicatum. Next base: position 13,388 of record QLOI01000148.1, on the reverse strand, counting down.
GAAGTTTCCCACTATCAAAACCATACCCTCACAAAAATGGAATCTCCCACATCGACCACCTCTTCTTCTACGGTGGGCTCTCCTCGCTTTCAGGAGTGGATCACACACTCCGAAACATTGCCGCAATCTACAGGACGAATAAGTGGTGCTGACCCCGCCCAGACACAGGGCGGACTCGTACGGGAGAGCGTGACGGCGTCGCAGCCAGAACGTCACTGGAACTGCTGCCAAGATGGCTGCAATGGAACCCTTATGATAGTGGATTTATATCCCTCATGTCTGGAGTGCGACCACCCCAGATGCGAGTTCTGTGAAGTATTCCTCTTCACGCCGCCAAACTAAGAATCTCGCGAGTGAAGAGGATCCTTTGCATCTCCCGATAGCCCCGGGGTGGGGGCTCGGAGGGTGGGGTGCTCGGATTCCTAGGAATGACCGGTGAGGGGTCGGCATTGGCACGAAAGGAGCGGCCTGTTTAATGTTTTCTCTTTTATTCATTTTTCGCATAAAAAGGGTAGACATGTCTCTTTTTTTTCTTGCCTCATTGAACAGATCTCTTTCTTCATACGGTCATGGTTGGGCGGTGTAATTGTCTTGTTTTTTTCGCTTTCCGTCATTCTTTTCCTTAATCTCACTTTTTGTGCCGGAGGTAGGCGCGGTGGTTGGCATTACTATTACTTGGAGAGTGAGTTAAGAGTCGTTCTAATACGGATAATGAAGATATATTGTTGGCCGACGGAACTAGCCGTTGGGTCAACAATTGCTTACATACCCAAAGAAACTGAAAACCGAGTCCGTGACAATTCGCATCAGATAAACTCTTCTAATTATAGTAGCGCAGTGGAAAGCCCCGTAACCGGCATAATACCGCACCGTACCAAGATACACGCCCCAGAAGAGACTGCGATAAACAACGCCACGAACGAGCTGAAAGAAGACAGCGAATAATTCTCGTCACACCGATAAATAAACAAGTCAAGTAAGACCAGACCAATTCACCGACGACGGGGAGATGAAACGAGCCATCCATCGCAGCCCTGAACGTCAAGAAAGAAGGAAAGAAGGAAAGTGAAAAGAACAAAAGCACCGTAGCCCCGCCGGGAACCTTCGTGGAAACAACAAACGTGGCACGGTATCGAGATTAACTCATTCTCGGGAATTATAAATATATCTTCGCCATCATCGTTTCACACCATCGGACGGTGACCCCACCTTTAGAAAAATAAAAACAAGAAATAAGAAAATAAGAAAAAGCTTATCCCAACCGAGAAAGTGGAAGGAGAAAAAAAAACAAAAGAAACAGGGAGAGGAAGGAAGGAAGGAAGTACGATTACGGTAGTACAAACCACCTCAAGCCTTATCCGCCTACCGGTTTGGCGTCAGGCAGCCGCCTCACGTTCCCGAAAAACATCGACCTAAGGAACAACAAATCGACCACGTCTCCCTTGCGAGTCATCGAGGGCGTGTTTTTTATTTTTTTTTATTCTTTACTCCCCCCTTTCCACACGGGCGGGGTGGGCTGGGCGGACCTTCAGCAGGTATATACCGTGTTCCGACGCCTGGCTGTGAGCGAGGGGAGGGAAGGCACGAGGCCTGACGGTGACAACAACGACAGCACCGGCGCGCATATCGACAAATATTTTCTCCTTCCGCCTCGGGAGGGGGAAAAAGGTGCCTACGCATCGCGCACAGATATGTCACAGTATCGGCAGGACAGGAGTGGAGCGGGGCATGGGCCGAGTGATGACTTGTGACTGCGGGTGGTTTTTAGTCCGATGTTTTCTGTGTGTTACCTAAGCGGGAGAATCTCTTTCCTCCGGCAAGTGGGCAAGACGGGCGGGGCCGCAGGGGTGAGGATAAGAAACAAACGGAAGAGGAAGGTCGTGGTAGTTGTTCTGGTCCCCACTTTGTGGGATCTGGTGAAACGGGGGTCAGTTACCAGGTACGGAACTGTACTCTACACTCCGGGGGAAAAAAAACCAAAAAGTGTCATTCATTAGGCAGAGGGTACCCTGGGGGTCGATCTAGATATTTTTTTTCTTCTTTCCAGAAAGAACGGGCCGAGCCGGGCGGGGCGAGCCGCTTGGTTCGGCACGGCTAAATTAGATTATGTTATAACATGCTGATAATTATTATCAGTCATATGATATCACCACGGAAAAATAGCATGATACTTGCACTTCCCGACTGAAAAAAAAAAAAAAAAAAAAAAACTTAACAGCCAGTACCGGAAAAACCACCTTCGGAGATCTCAGCGGGAATCACCCTCTGAACCACGGTGAGCTTAGCAGAGCGGGCTAATGAAATAACGAGTATAATACCGGTCGGTGAGATCTAGCGACCCCAGCTTACTTGAGCTATACTCCGTCTGGATGAGAGATCTTACCTCCCCGCATGGTTCCCCTCCGATCCGGGGGATCCGAACCCGACGGGTGATGTTGGATCTGAAGCATTCTCCCGGTAATTATCCGTTCGGACGGTCGCACACGCGCAGTCCAGGGTTCTTTTTTTCCGATTAGTTTAATCTAGCGTACCACATCTTGTGATACCCGGGTTATCGCTCCAGCATATGCGCATGTGCATTCTAGATGATTGGTATCACGCATGCGTATCTGTGGGATCCTGTATGTATGATGCGATCTACCGGTAAGGTTGAATTCGCCACCAGGGCGGTAGTGGTAGCAACGGTAGCTGACAAAGAGCTGGAAGGTGATTGGGGATTGGCTCCTTCGACTGATATTGGTATTCCACACCTGGCGATGACTTTCTTGGGTAATATTAGAAACGCTGGTGCCGGTGGTCGATATCATGCCCCAATGCTCCGGGGCGTCGTCGTAGGTTTTTCCACTCGTTCTCCCGGGAAACCATATCGTGATTATTTTTTATTTTATTTTTTTGTGGGAATTGATATGGTAGGGGGGACGGCGAACGTTTGGCCAAATTTGACGTTGGACGATAGCTTAGGCCTTCAGTGCGTTGCCCGCCGTACCCTCCGCCCTGCCAGTCGCCTCGCTTCCGTGAAGGAGGAACTTCTCGAACGGGCAGGAGGAGAAAGAAATGGAGAAGGGAGGTGAACTCAAGGTGTCTGCTAAGCTGTGTTGATGCCTTGGGGGTTGTGCTGTGAGTGTCATGTGCTAAGAACCCTCAGCCATGCTTTCTTTGACTCGCTAGTGTCAATTTATCGATTCCGTCATCGGTTATCACTCCTTTCTGCCTTGCCTCCACTTTCCGCGTCAGCCGTGTTCGTGGTATCTGGAAAGTGGGAAAGGTAGTACCTAGAATTTCCGGGGCTTTCTATATGGATAGCGAATCGATTACTGTGTCTTTTCGTCTTCGGGAGGCACTGGACCCGCCCAGGAGGACCTCCCTCGAGGATTAACTATACGTGGGACACTATGCAACTTATGCCTTCGCTACTTTGGTGTCTTGGAATATAGAAGCTATTCTGCTGTTCACGGTAGTGACACTGCCCAACTGTGGAAAAGATTGATCTATTCTAGGAATGAAAGAGCGACTAAAGTCCAAAGACACCCCCGTTTTCAGTATTTCCTCCCTCCCTCCCGAGCCAGAAAGCACAAATCAAGGAAAAAAGGATCAAAAGAAGAGGACTCGCGAATGAACAATTTAGACTAAGGATAAACGGCCTAGCATAAAACAAACTCCCATTTTTCGCAAGCAACCAAACACCAAATTGTTTTACTCCTCTATGATTGAAACAAGGATCTTGAATCCCCCCTTTTTTTTGCAGGCCCGTTTTTTTTCACCTTCTTTACCTTCTCCCCCTTTCCCTTTCTCGCTCCAAATTTCCTCCATGAGATGTAGCCTAAACCTCCGAAAGCGACAAATTTCCAATCCTCTCGGCGCCCTGTGAGCCCTCACCAACCTCCGAATGGTCCCTCACACCCCACCCACCTAGGAACGCACTCAACCCGGTGGGGGTGGAGCCACCAGGGCCACTTATCCGCTCCATTCTTCATGACACCTGGGGCAGCGCTCGTGCTCACAGACGTGGCATAGGGGACTGTTTACCACCAGCATCATTGGGGAATTTCGACTCTCGAGTCGGCACTTATGGCAGTACCAAACGCGTTCGGTTCTTTCGTTCTGGGGGCACCGGCACCCCTCAGGGCGGCCTACCCCACGAGTCGGGACTTCGCGTCCGAGTCCGAGGCAGATGGGGCAGGGAGTATTTGTTGAGCTCATGGTGATGGAGATGAAGATGTTCCTTTGTTTTATTTTGAAAGTGGATTTCCTGAGGATTCTGGGGGTATTTGGGATAGCCGAGTGTGTTGTTTTGCGTACGGTGAGAGAAGGAAATAGTAGTAGAAGAGAAGGTGGAAGGGAGGGATAATAAAAGCAGTAGAAGGAGGGGAGGAGGCCCCTAGTGGAATGATTTTTTGATTTTCCGGCGGATGTGGAATCTTGGGCGGCTTTAGCTTTCTTCTTGGATTGGGACACTGAGCTTTTAGTGATGAAGCTAGAGCCCTCGAAGGGGAGACAGTAGGTATTAATACTCACTCTCTCCTATGAAGGACGGGAATCGTTATTTGTTTCACAAGAAGTATTGGGCTCTCAAGGCTCCCCGACGTCCGAATTCTACGGGCAAAGCCACTGTGAGTGTCAGGGAAGCTTCCCACTTATTTCTTTTTTCTTTTTTTCTTTTTTGGCCCAGTGCGAATGGTGTAACGGGTTTGTAGTAGTATCCACTCTCTTGGGAATCCTGAAGGTTGAGAGAAGCGAGGCGGGTAGTGCACTCATATCTCGAATAGGACCTGGTATGTGGTAGGTAGGATAAAGGATAGAAAGGCTGTGCTGTGGTAAAGTGACGTCTAGAAATCTTCCTGTACGTCTGATCGGACATCACTTGACTTGGGGTGCCACATAGGCTACTAAAGAGAAATCATCACTGCAGCCCGCTGAGCTGCGAAAAGGAGGTGGGGAGATAAAACAAAGAAGACGAGGGTCAAGGAGGGAGGGAAGCTTCGGGGGTGATACAGACCCGCCTGTTCCTGCATCAGAGCCATCATCGTAGGGCTAGGAAGCATCTCCGAACCTGGTAATCGACCGCCATGTTCCAGATCTATGCATGCAGAAGCTGGAATTACCTAACCGCATTCTAGTTCACGAACTCCAAGAACACGCCGAATATAAGCGCTCCCTCCATCCCTACTCGATGGGAGTTCCTTAGCCCTCTAAGATAGCGTATAGTCATTGAGTGAGGTATCTCTTTTCTGCAAAAAGGATCTCTCCAGATCCGCATAACCATACTCCGGGTCACTTGAAATTAGTTAAACAGTCGAGTTAAAGCGTTGGGGGAGAGTTATCGAATCTCCGGGGGAAAGGAGATGAATTTTTAGCTAGGCAGCCAGCTTCCAAGATGCGATAGCAGAAGCGGGATATCACACCTACCCGGGCGGTACGGACCTCATTCTTAAGAACCCGGTTTACGTACGTGCTGTGCCCTTCATTTCCCATCTGTGGCTCTCAGCCTTCATGTTCTCATGGGTACAGTATAGGGGATACCATAATAGGGATTGTATTATTGAAAGGGCTGACGCCTCTTGTGCCTCTAGCCGGGTGTGGCTTCTCATGTACTTCTACAGGATGAAGCTTGTATGCCGCTACACATAGACAACCAGAATACTGTGCAGCAGGTGTTTGTGTAGCGTAGAAATAGCGTCGTTGGATTTGTGTGTTAGGCCAAATTTGCATTCTGACAGGATCCGGGTCATGCTTAAGATCCGAATACCTACTCCAGTTTACGCCTGGCAAAGCTCCCGCGTTGGGAGACGAGCAGGGCTAGTTTATGTCTACAGGTATTATGATGGTATAATCCGGTCGTCCGGGCACCAAGAAATGTAGGAGATTTTTTGTGGGGGCACAAGTATACCGTTTTATGCCAACGGTAGAGACTCGCAAGTTATCGCACGTAGTTGGCTAGCAACCCTACCACAATGTGCAGGTACCTATCTCTGCACATTTCAAGAGTACTCTAAGTCCTGGAGGATGATACCACCTTGAGGCGGAGATTGATAGCCCCAGAACTCCTCCTCAGAAATCTACCTATGCCCACGCAAGGCTTCCGGGGAAGAGCGTTGACAGCTGGAAGCCCGACGGCCGCTAGGTGCCACCCACGGCGGGCAATTTCTTGCGGAGGCCACTCAAGGGCCGGAGTCATATCATTTTGAAAAAGTGTAGAGATAAGTGCTAACTCAGGTTGCACCGGATGATTGACTTGCAAAAAGAGTATACCGCCATGACGTCTAGGAGGCAGTTATAGTCTGGGGACTTCATAAAACAGCACCGGGCTGACCTATTTTGTTCTGGAACGCTGGATTACGGAGTCCGACGGCTGAAGCCTCTCTCCCACCAAGTCCATGTCTCAGTTTTTCCGGACTTGACTCGTGCCTCACAGCTTCTCTCGGGTGGCTAGGTGAAGAGTTTGACTGGATGCGCTATCGTGGTTGGATCAAACTCCTTCCCAACCACTCTGCTCGGCGCTTCGGATTTCACAGAAATCCCGGGGAACAGCCGACAGGTGCGGCGCAATGTTGTGCATGATACCGCATATTGCAGGCAAAAAGTGGATATCCCCGGTTCAATGTTTATGTAACGCGACGTAGGGCGTTAGGTGGTATAGGCCCTATAAAAGGATCTGAATTAGGTAGTGTTTTCAGCCTTTAAGCCCTAACCTCCTCGGATGCGAAAGCTAGACAGAGACCCCCTAGGATACCTAAGCGTTTCGGGCGGTGAATAATGCAGGCTTCTCGAACAGAGCTGCTATCATATAAGGCGGCAAGTTCCACAGAGTTGGTCAAGTCAGCTTCGTCTGAAAAATCTGGTGTTGGCAATATATATCATACTTCGTTTCCACTTTCCTAGTGTCATGCTTTTGAGAAAAACCCATCGGGTATTTAGCGAACCATACCGCCTGTTTATCAGCTTGTGTCCCATTTGAGCAGTATCCACTCATGCTATGACAAGGCTCTAAATTATGCAGTCATAGTGAACACTATTCCAGAGCCTTGCGATCTCTTGGCACTATCAACAAGTTGTCCGAAGTTATACAAGAGAGATTCTAACGGACCAAAAGCACCCTTTCGGCAGCCCATGCGTTTATGGTAGAGTTTGGGGGCGTTGGGGTATTCAATACCTGGCAGAGGTTGCTTGTATTGAAGGATTTCAAAAATGGCCTACTTATATGCGTGTGTAGAAATGAGAAAAGCTTGAGTTGTGGTAGATAAACAACCTCTTCAATGTGCTTCACACCAGGAACCGAAGGGGTTGACCTAAAAAGTTGAAGGGAGGGATACATAAAAGTCTGCACCAGACATTGTCACTGGAGAAGCATCGCCAGTCTCCAATCCGCCCCCCAGCCAGTCCCGCGCTTACCAACAGGAGTGCCGGGATCTTGCTATGTGCAGAGTCTAGGGGGCTGCGATCACTCGTTGACATGTTAGTTCGCGCAATTCTTAAGCTGTGGCTGGCAATAGATCTTCTCATCATCCGCGCCCCAAATTTTATGCACTTAGATTGTACACAAAAGATATAGGATATTGAGAACTTGTGAGGTGCGTGCGGACGAGAGAGAGAGGGTAGGGGCCTCAGACGCTTCGGTTTTGGTCAATTGTGGACCTCCGGGATCGTATGTGCATAGCCGTGCTGAAGAACGGCAAGCTGAGTATACCGAAATCCTGTCCCATTGGGCCATGGCCTCTGGACCTAGGAAATGGTGATTCGCGCAATAACCACTCAATATACTACCGGTATTCATAAGGCTGTCTTGACTTGAAGTGCATCCTAGGAACTGCAAGATGGATGAAACCAGGGTGAATAGGAGAACCGCCGAGAGATTCTTAGATTAAAATTGGGCAGGGAATAATCAACCACTAGTATACTTACAGCAGTTTTTGTGCCAGTATTCCTACTAAGATATAGGAGAAGAGTGCCTAGGTGTTAGTTAAACTAGCTCTCGGTAAGAACTGGAATGATTGAACCTCACACTAGGACGTGAGAGTTGCCTCTCCTAATAAGGCCTGTTGTATTTCCCTTCTTAACCCAGCGGAGACCCGAAAACCAATTTCATTCATAGCGATTTCCTCATTTATGCGAAAAGGGGAATTCTGTACGTCTTGGCATAAGGCTCCAGTTCGTATGGTAGTTCATCCAATCTTTAGGTGTAATATCTGAATATCTTAACCCCAGAGATTGATATCTACTAGTATTAACCGCGCTACTAGTGAGACCACTTTGGAAATTTCAGCAAATGCGCAGACCTAGTGCTGATGTTGCCGTTGCATAGTATCTAGGTGACCGGATGTGCTTCAGGAATATTGTAACGGCATCGGCTCTGAAAAGCATCGATCCTTGTTCTGAACGCTGAGAGGGCGGCTATGCTGAATTGATATCAATGCGTAGCATAAACAAAACTGGTATACTCCCCACATGCATTACCCGCAGAATCTAGAGCCCCCCACGGAAGCACATCATCCATGTCTTACTGCAAGTAAGATTTCAGAAGGCTGTCATTTCGACAAGAATAGAGTCCGGAAATTAGAGGTTATGTATTTTCAATCCAGTGCTGAACAAACACCTCTAAATCCGATGGCTCCCAATTATTTGGGTTAATTTTAACGCGGGCGACCCATTATACATTAGCTTCCGACATCGTCCGGTGCGTGCAGGGCATGGCGTATGTTGGCCTTCACTACTGGTTAACACTTTGATAGGAGTAAATGCGAGGAGTATCCTGCACAACCAATTTTGTCCTGCTTCAAGGTATTGGGAAGCGTCCACACATGACGCCCTGCCCAGATCGCCCTAAACAGAGCTACGGGTAGAGATCCTGATTGGCCAACACAACTTGTAAAGGCACCACGCAAGACCACCAATTTCGGTCCAAGTGCCGGGTTTCCGTTTTTGTGAAGCCTCAGTCCAAAGGGGATTTCGAAATAGTTGTTTTCAATTTCAATCTTCCAATTATCCACGCTAGGGCGGATATACTTTTGTGCGGTTTTGTGGTAATTTGTAATTAGTCTTATGCTTTATTGTAGGGTCAACGACTAGGAAGTACTTATAAAGTTATAATAAATTCTCCGCATTAAAACGGATCTTTCTTCTCGGGTCGCGGCGATGAGCTTTCTATGGGCCCCCGTCAGCCAATAACTAGCACCAACGACCTTCAACACACTCCCGAACACCTTAAGCCAACATCAATTGTCCGCACGGATATCAGTTAAGCCAGGATTTATTAGTCTGTAGAATCAAGACCACTAGGGTATAGCTATGTCCATAATCCAGTCAGGTTAGAAGACAGCAATCATCTCTTGTTAATGCAGAATTGACGATCTCAGCTGGACCAAAGCCCCGAGTACAGTTAGTGTAGCTCAAGGTCTCGGGTAAGTCTTTCCCAGAAATATCATAAGGGGAAATATAATTAACACATAGGCAAATGAGTGGTACGAGGAGTTTTGGTGCTTGCAGTTGCCTGAGGTGCCTGTCAGTAGACAAACGAATACTTTAAGTGGCCCCAGAGAAAAAACACCTCCTATTGGACGGCTCTATCACCTTAAATAGTTCAGCGGCCAAAATCCGAACCTCGAAAATTCCGTATACATCGACGTCTGAATATTCGACCGGTGGTGGTCAATATAGTGTTCGAGAAACTGTAAGAAATCCAACCCAACAGATGTTTGCCTCCGAAGAGAAAACTTGCGATATATAAATCTTCAAAGAATGTGAGTACTCATTACTGTGAGCGAAACAGGTATCAAACCCTCAAGAAGACTCACTTTGAAAGTCCATGAACTCCCTATCCATCGGGGATCCGTGGGGAAGAGCTCACTGTCGTCCAGTTAGTACTACTTGTACGTAGGGTGTTAGGTTCCGAGAACCCAAATCCAGATCGGAGCAGTACCTCCAGAATCTTCCCTCGAGAACACTCAAAAAGCCTCAGAAAGATCTTGTCTTCGAAATGAGTTACACTTCAACGGATTCCCCTCCTCGTCGTTGCGCTGGGGAGGGGAATTCCTACTGAGAGCAAACATTGCTGCGATGCTTCGACCCACATCATCTCAAGAACGCCCTCCAAAAAAAAAAACAGACAAGGCTTCCTAAACTTTAGTTGGCCAAAAGGATTAGGCAGCCAGCGAGGAGAACTTACAAAATTCCTCAACCTTATCATAGGGCAGTGAATCAAAAACCCCAAATTATCAGAGGTCGCAGATACCAGTGATAGCGGTAGTGGAATCCGTCACCTCAAGCAATAACAAGGCCTCACCACTCCCACCTAAAGATAAGACTCCCCCTGCCTACCGACACATACCGAGCTTCCGTATTATGGCGTGGTCGCGATCGCTAGTACCATAAAAGTCCTATCCCTCTTTCTCTGCAGTGACATAGCTTGCGCAGGTTCCTCACTTCACTCATATCCTGGAAGCCGCTGACTCGCCCGCGCTATTTTAGCGCATCAATTAGAAGTATGGTCTTGGTATTATATGAGGACCGTACCGGGTAGTGCTATAGAATTTTTTAGTATCGGAAGAATATTACGACGAAAGTGGCTCAGCGGAATATTATGTGGAGTCTGCTGGCTGCTAAAGTGCAAGAACGAACCTGAATGTTGTCCGACTGGGATTCGATATTACGGCATTGATCAGTGTTGTCTTCCGAGGGGAGTTTGTTGGCTATGATGAGGTGTCCGGCATGTGTAGAGTGGCTTGATTCACATAAAAACTGATATCATAGGAGCTCGTAAGTAAGATGCAGTGGATACACCCGATTTAAAGGTGCTGTACTACGTTCTAACTCATGACAGGGAGGCAACATGGTCGATGGGGTAATGCGTTCTTTGTCGAGGACACACAGCTTACGCTACCTCAATCACTGTCGACCTCGACAAAAATATTAAGTCCTCCACAACTATCACTAATCACTATGATAGTTAAATTCTCCCAATGCAAGCGAACGATAAACACCGTCCAGCTCACTAATATTACACTCCCTGGACTCGATGAACAATCAACTCTCTGAGTACCCACCAACCGCCCAATCCTCCGGCAATAGTCGCTGCAAGAATGCCCCGGCCCGCCCAAGTTCCAAATAAATAGGCCAGGTACCCTACAATGACTTCTCTCCTCCTAACTACATCACGAGCAGGCCTCCATCCCTTGAGATCGGGTTGGTAGGGCGGACGAACCCTCCATCTGTCACTAGCATTTAGAGGTTCAGCTGGAATAGATATGTGTGCAACGACAGGCCGATGATCCGAGGATTTGATTTCCTGGATAGAGGTGTATTTGTGAACCCGAAGGTTCTCTGACGGAAGATAAAGTATCCTATCCGTCCAGCTTGGCCATCGAAATGGTGTCCAATTCCAGCTGTGGTCATCCGGTGAGGTTTTTGAGATGTGGTACTTGTACGTAGGCGGAAAGGTGATCGAAGCTTCTTCTAAGCCGTGTAGCGTTTTGTTCGCCTTCCTCTGAGAAGTGAGTTGATCATGTTCGAGGAGGTTTGAGTAATGTTTGTTCGAGGAGGGAGGATCATCTGGCTGTGGAAATACAATAAATTCTGGGCCGACAGGCCTAGAGTCTGCGGTACGGTAGTTGAGATCTCCAAGGACGAAAAGATGAGCCGTGGGTGAATACAATCCTGAACAGGATGCTGGATCTGGCTGAGTAGGTATTAAACTCTTGGTAGAGGCCGACCCGAACTCTGGCATGGAATCCCCCCTTCCCACAATATCGAAAACAAGCCCCCGCACAATCGAACCCCAATTTTCGTTCCGCAGATTGACGTTCTTTTCATCTGGAGCAAGATGCACAGCCAAGAAGTTAATTTCCACCGTCTTGTCATTATCTCCATCAATGCCCCCATCCACGATATTGTAATAAACCTTGACTCCGACACCTCCTTTATTCCCCATCTCCCATAACCCCACTCCAACGCCAGCGTACTGTATCTCCCAAACCCTTGCCGGACTCCTCGCGAACACCATAATTCCTGTCAACCCAACATTACTCCTCGCCACCAGAGTATAGTCTTCACCCAACTGCTTCCTTGTAGCAGTTCTCACAGCGGTCGAGAATGTTTCGAAATATCCTGTCAGAGTTGGCCCACCTATGAAGGCAGTAGAGAGCGGGGCTATCTCTTGCAGCGAGAGAACTATCAAGTCCGGTTTGAGAGATGGGGATTCAAGCCCAGAGAGGAGATGTAAAGAAAGAGTTGCGACGTCGTGATGAAGGAGAGCGCAGTTGAAGGTAAAGAGGTAAAGGTGTATTTTACCACTCATGATGAATGTGGCCGTTGGTGGAGTGGTCGAAAGGATTGATAATGTGTGATAGGGGTGTGCGCTTGTTGACTGGGGTATAGGGCAAAGATGAGACCGAATCCTCCTATGGGAATGTGATTGCGGAATGGGGTTGCGGACCGCTCGCTTGTTTGGTAAAAAAAAAACAGCTCGAAGATCAGTGCCGGGAGGAAGGAGAGGAGGAAAGGAGCAATTTGAAGGGACCCAAGCGCGTTATGAGATGGATTCGCTTTGCCGATACCAGCACAGGCAGTCAAGTAGACTACTAACTTATAATACGGGTACACGACCAAGGCATTGGATGATTTGATTGTGCTCGAGCAAAGGTGGCCTGCAGTGCCGGTACTGATCCCACACGAGTGGGTTCTGCGAGGTTTGATCTGAAGTACTCGAGTAAGGTAGAGAGAGAGAGGCAAGCTTGTTATGATACTTCTCTGGCTGAGTTGTCAGAGCGACAATCGATCAGTCAACATGACGTCGACCGGAAATTCAAGCAACCAAGGCTTGCTTCAGCGTTTTCTTTATCTTCTTCGCCAAGGAGATCCATAAATGGCCGGTAGCGTTGAAACTTTGAAACCCACTATCTAATTTGACTACCGCGGCCCAATTGCCCCGTCTGTCTAGCCACCACGCCCCGTATTCGTTTCAATCAGCGAGTCAAGAGTACCGTAAGAGTACTGTACTCGACGTTTTTTAAAGTCTCAGGAGCATGCTCCGCGACCGCTACAACCCCAGTGTTTGAAATAACTACACCACACCATTCCACGATAACGAGTTTGGACCAGTTAAAAACCGCCACCACAGTATTCGACATACGAAATATAGGATGCATACTGTTGAGAGTCTTTCGAGGGAAGTTTCTTCCCTTAAAGAGAAGTTAATTTCTTTACAGCGTCAGTTGGAGGAGAGGGAGAAGGAGTTGAGGGTGAAGGAGGGACAATTGCGGACTTTTGTTCGCACGAGCACGCCGTTTACGCCTAGGAGGAATTTTACGCCGGTCGAGATACGACCATCTACACCAGTTTCGACTCCGTCGGGCAAGAGAGGTCGCGACATATGGGTGGAACAGGAGGTGGGTGGGGGA
>QLOI01000147.1:0-28410 GCA_003313605.1 Tuber umbilicatum | reverse complement strand
GGAGGGAGATGGGAGGGAGGGGGAGAGGGAAGGAAGGAAGGGTTCGTTTGGTGAACTGTTTCCCAGGGGAGAAAAACGTGAGAATAGATCGTTATCGAGATGCTCGCTGCACAGGTCCAGGTTTTTCGGTATCCTCTGTTCCTCCTCTCCTTGACTACTCAAATGTTCTTCAGTTTCTTCTCCCCTCTAGTCTCTGTCGGTGATCTAAAGTTCTTATCCTGTCCGTGTGACTGTGCACCTTTATACCTTCACTTTCGAGGTGGAGGATGTATGCAGAGCAATGTCAACGACACCCCACAAAGCCGACCGAACTTGGGTCAGGTTCCACGAGGCCTCCTCCGCCCCGATCAGCGAGGGTGAAGGTGAGGATGAGGTGGGTAAGTGAAAGAGGGTGGATAGTGAAAGAGAAAGTTCCTTATTTTTTTTTCCTTCAACAAAACAGATGAAGCACTGGAGTTTCCATGTCGGTATCGTACGCACAAGCCGTATTAGCCTTTGTCTAGAAATGAACTAACTCCAATTTCTCTTACTCTGAGATTTTTCTATTATTCTTATTCCCCGGCAGTTCTCTTCCTTTCTTTCTTTCACTTTTTTTGTCTTGTATGTGTAGAGAAGAAGAATGACTCTCTTTCTCTACGACGAGGAGAACTGAAAGGGATGAGGTTTTGGAATATTCTAGGAAACGGAACAAGTGTTTTCTTCTCTCCCTCCTCCCTTCCCTTTAGTTGGGCGGTAGAGAGAGATGGCGGGACGACCTTCTGAACGGTCGGGGTCGGGTATCCGAAGCAAGCACACGCCCAAAACGCAAGCCAGAAGACACCATGTGCTTATTTTAGATTAGATGGAGATGAAGAGAGATGGGGAAAAAAAGAGAGAGAAGGCAAGAGGGGGGGAGGGAGGGAGGGAGGGAGGGAGAAAGCGGATAGCCTTGATAATACCCATCAACACAGACCAGGAATCCGGGATTCCCTAACGAAATGACAAAAGTACGAGTAAAGGAAAGGGGAGAGAGGGGGCACACAGGCCATCCATCAAAATCAGGAAAAAAGAGGTGGGAAGAGTGCCCAATGGCACATCTCTTCCACACCAATAGGAAAAAAATATTTGATCGGGCTTGGGGAGTTCGGCAGCGGCTGGAAGCCAGCCGACGGGGAGTGCATGGAAGTTTAGTTTGCTTCCATTGTCTTTCTTTTTTCTTTTCTTTTTTCTTTTCATATTTTTCCTATCGATTCGTTGCTTGCTCGCTGGGCCCGTCAAAGAGAAGGAGAAGGAGAAGGAGCAGTGGAGGGAAGGGGCGGGGGGAGAGCATCCGATTTGTATACATACCTCGTGCAGCATGCGCAATGCCGTTGAAAGAGAGTGAGTGGTGGTGATCTTGTGGTGAACCTGGGAAAGTCGTGTAGTGGGCGACTTGGGTGAGGAGGTGTGACGGACAGTGCGGTGGGTTCATATGCAGGGAGAACAAACCCGGATGATCTTTTTGTTCCAGAAACCATGCAGGTATCCCTTCGATGTTCCTGATGTTCGGTGATATAGGCACTTTGTGCGCACATAATATCGTGCATCGTTTGAATTGTCCTTTTACTTATTTATTCTCATTCCATCGCTATCCCTCTTGCTCCACATACTGGGCTCTAGACGCACCACGAGCATATATGCCACCAGGGCCATTTAAATGGGAGCGAAGAATGAAAGACAGCGATAAAAAAAACACGTGAGCAGACGGTGTACTGACGCAGTCGAGCGAGTGTTTGTGTCACTATCCCGAGGGAAATAGTGAAGCCTTTCCGCACGCGCGGTAGGGATGATGCAGCTGAGATCGAAGCCCTACGAACAGCCCCAGCGAAGATCCGCTCCAGAGCAGTGGTAAGTCGCACCTATTGCGAGATACTATCCGCACCTCGTGCTATGCAACCAACGAGTCAACGACTCCCAATGCGGCTTGTCTAATCTGGGACAGTAACTTGGTCGCAGGTCCAATGGAGCTCCATGGCGTGAGACAGAAAGGGAACCTACGAGGTGAATAAGATGACACTACTAGGAACAAGAGGACGGATCGAGAAGGGGAATATTTGTAACACCATTTCTCGAGCACAAGACAAGAACAGCACGCAATCGTTCCACAAAACACAAGACACCTGCATGATCGACGTTGCATATGCGGGTCACTCGCGGTACGGTGCTCCTTGGCAAAAGTATTCAATCGGTTATCCTTCCCTTCCTTCCCACCCTGTGGGAGACAAGTAGGCCAATGGACGAGCCATCCTCAGATGCCGACCCGTTGATAACACAGCTACGTGCAGCGGGTAAAAGATCTTTCCGTGCAAAAAAAAATCTCGACGGGTCTGGACGTTTCCGGTCTGGGCGTCGTCAGTGTCAAAGATCGGTAGCTTGGGCGGTTTATCACATTACCGGTATTCTTCGTCCGGGGTTGATGTGCTAGGGGTCGAGTATACAAGGAACTCCAAGGAGGGGGATGACGACCGTCGCTGGCGTGCTCTGAGGTGAAGGTTATTGGGGAATGGCACAGATGGTAAACTAGAGGTTTGTGGAGGGAGGGGGGGAGGAAGGTGAAGAAATTAACTAGTATCATAAGCATGGACTTGCGTGCACTTGAAGTAGGAGAAGGCATCAAATAGCAAGTCTCTAGAGTTACGTCTAAGCACTGACAAATTCTCCGCCATCAATTTCTTCCTTCTTTCCCGCTTGCTCAAGCAAGATGAACGTACAACGACCTGCCAAATTCCGCATTCAAGCCGCCCTTTGTGCCTACAAAGCCCATGAAATCGAATTATGGCTTTTAACCTAGGATAGTGTGGTTCAAAATACTGTACCAATTCCTCTATCTGTACCGCAAAGTATATATTGCTAGTGGTGATAGTTCCTAATTTCCCTACTTTTTGTGAACTCCAATAATTTTTTGCGGCATTGGTATTAGACCGGGACCGCGGGAGCCTACAATCGTAAAAGTAGTGGTGGCCAAGTAACGGGGTGTCAGTGGCACCAAAGCCCGGGGAAAGGTGAGAGGAGGGTCCCCCGATTTTCCCCATCCACTGCCTTCTCTTTCATTGATGGCGCCACCTTGCCGACCTGCATAACCTGGAGATCGGGGGGTGGCTCGAGCCACACTGTCGGAAACCAGTAAAACACTACTTACAAAAGCGCCACCACTATCAAATGAGACCACCGCTACCCCAAGTAAGCGGCATGCTACATATCAGAATGAGGGAGATTAAAAGGATAGAAACAATTCACCTGTAATTCAAGAGTTTTTTTTTAAACCGCCAGCGGCTACAAAGAACGCTGGAGAGCAACAGCTGCAGCTTGAGGATATGAGGTGGAATAGATTTCTGACGCTTTCGCCTAATTCCCTCCCCTAATTCCTCTGCTGAAGGTTCGTGACGAGTTAGCCGGCGTCTCCCCGCTTTCTCCCCAAAGTGCCCTGGCTGGCCCGGGTGCGAGTGGGGGGAGGAATGGCGCTGGTAGAACGGAAGGCAGAGTGGAAAAAAAGTGGATAAGTATAGCTCAATTGATTGATTGCATGTTTGATTGGTTGGACAAGGTAAGGAAATCAACTACGTGACGCCCTGCAGGACCCTCTCTCCTTCCAGTGGAGAGCGGAACGCATGTGCGTTCTGTGGCGCAGCACCCATAGACCAAGCAAGTCCGCTAACTGATACCTGAGCATACGGCGAGAGAATTAGTTGGGAATCCCCAAAAGCTGGATGAAATAGCGAGGGCCGGGATCAAATGTGCCAGGGCCGACTGCGCACGGGTCTGGAACTGGGGATGGTGCTGGGTATGGTCGAGATGAAACAACGGTGAGATCTAAATTAGTTTCAACTTACCCGCATGAACCCGAGATATTGATAGTGCCCCTCGAGCTGGCCTATCGTAGGACATTATCCATCTCAAGAGATCTGAGCCCGTATAGTCCTCGGCCATCTCCTGGAGCTTTACCATTCCCCCACCCGAATTCATAGGTTCTGTTCGGTTAACTAGCTGATATATCCGGGAACTGATGATTGACGGTTTACTCGTAGCTAGATTGATCTCGTAGCCTCCACCTTCCCACCCGGCTGAAAATGGAAAGCCTCAGAGGCCAGGGAGAAAATGGAACTAACCCTATCCTCGTCCTCCTTGATATTCAATCGCGGTCGAACAAGCACCCCCCCCCCCCCACACCGAGCACAGAGAAGCAAAGGTTTTGGGGGCCAGATTTGGGGGGAGACTGTAGGATAGATTGAAGAATTAGCGTAGGATATTGTTTCTGCAGAGCTTCTACCGTAGTTTCGATATGGGCAGGTTCTACCACATCTTGTATGCCCAATTTTTTTATGACTTTTGGGCTTTCTATAGCATTGTTGTGCCGCCGGCGGGGCTGTTTTTAAACGATGCATGGGGGAAGGATAGAGCCTAAGCTGCTATGGGTCTTTGCCGGCTCTGGCGCGGGTTGCCCGACCTGATGGCCCGACGGTTGCCTGGTCGCCGCCGGGCTTGCCTGCCGGAAATATAACACAAACCAAACCGACCGACCCGGGCTCCCCAGAATGGGGCCGGGCAGTAGCCACTCAGGATTCCTGAGAATTCACGACGCAGGCTTCGCCACACATGCAGCAATGAAGGTGCCTTAATACGTAAGACTAGATACCCTGCCAAGTCTTGGGTCCAGTGTTTTATGTTCCGCCATTGATTTCAACCACAAACGCCGTTTCGTGATGAAAACGTTTTCCTCAGGGACAGCTCACACAATGTGATACCGAAATCAATAAGCTACAAGTAGTATCTGCGTCATCTCCCTCTACCTTATCGAGTTTGCAGATAAAACCAATTATTGCTGCGTAATGACCTCAAGCCGATTCATGGTATAATACAAGCTAGGCTAGTGTAAATAATCCCCCTCGCGAGTTTCCCTCCTTCAAAGAACTACCACCGTTTGACAGAAATGTTTCGGTACCGGTAATGATAGGACCGGTATCATATGGGCAATACTGTAGTTTAATTGAATCAACACATCATAATAGGCCCACTTCTGATTTATTAGACCCGGCCGGAACTCCACCGGACACCCCTCACATTCCATCCCTTCACTGCTATGCTTTCAGACCACCCACGGTAACTAACAACACCCGAGAGTGGGCGAAATTCTGTAAAGTATAGGGAACGGACAAAAATTCAAAGGAAACGCTTTGGAGAATGACTGGAAATCAACGGGACCGCCAAGAAAGGAAACGAACAATCTGCTATCGCCGGAAAATCCACAACCATCTTACCAACAGGGCGCCGAGCCCGATGTGCTCTACAGCATGGTATAAAACTGAAAGGAAATAACAAATTTAATGAAATTGAATGTCCAACATCTAAGGACTAATGGCTGCGGATATAAAGAGCGGATATGAAGAAAGCAAAATCGACACCAATAACATATCATAAACATGAGGGGGTATGAGGATCGTGCCTGGTGATCAACGGCGGTGGCTGGGGGTCTGGGAAAAAACAAGTAGAACAATTTCACCCTGCCGCAGCGCAAACACGAATTCTTCATGTCGGTAATGACGCCTTATCCAGGGCATCCGATTCCCGTGTCTGGAGAAACATCGCAAGGCAATTGGAATTGTTTAGAGTCGCCTGGTAATCTGGTCCTAGAGCTTTCTCTCCCTCCGTCACTAAACGCCGATACATAATCTCCGCCGCACTGTATTTTCTCCGAGCGTGCAGTGTCGCGACTAGCTTGATGATGCTCCGAAGGGTATGTGGATGGCCTGGCCCAAGAGTATCCTCTCGCCCAGCGAGTGCACGCCAATGCATCATCTCTGCTTCATGGTACTTCTTCTGTTTGTGCAGCGCCCCAGCTAGGTTATAGATGCATAGTAGGGTATCCCGGTGATCAAGCCCAAGCGTCTTCTCCACACCCACGAATGCACGTCGATACATGGCCTCTGCTTCGTAGTGCTTCCTCTGATTACACAGTGCCACTCCAAGATTGTTGACACTGATTAAAGTATCTCGATGAAATAGTCCAAGTGTCCTCTCTCTGCCTGCAAGTGCACGCCGGCACATAACCTCCGCTTCCTCATACCTTTTCAGGTCAAGCAGTGTCTCGCCTAGAATGTTTGTGCTCTCGAGTGTGAATGGATGATCTGGCCCTAGAGCTCTCTCCATACCGACCAAGGCATGCCGATGAATAATCACCGCTCCTTCATACTTCCTCTGATCAAGAAGCGTCACGGCTAGGCCATGGGCACTTAGTATGGTATCTATATCGTATGGTCCAAGCGATTTTTCTCTGCCTGCTTGTGCGTATCGAAACATCACCCCCGCCTCAAAGCTTTCTCTCTACCTGCTAATGCACGTCGAAAAATGAGTTCCGCTTGGCCATACCTTTTCAGGCCCAGAAGCGTCTCGCCTAGAATATTCAGGTTGTCGAGGGTATCCGGATGATGGGACCCCAGTGCCTTCTCCATAGCTCTTAAGACATGTCGATACATAATCCCCTCTTCTGCATAATTTCTCTGATCAAGGAGGGCCGCAGTTGGACTATCAATAGCCAGTGGGACGTCTGTGTGAGGTGGGTCGGGCACCGTACCTCTACCCGTGCTTAGGGTATCGGCACTCCATGAGGTATCCGGATGGTCCCTCCCGAGCCTTCCCTCTGATGGCGGGGTCAATAATGCGCAGGCAGAATATCGCTCACAGGAGGAGGTCCGGTGGGTTCGGTTCTGTCGCAAGAAAGACAGAAATGCTTTTGATGATATGACGATGTACATACAGAGAAAGAACAAAAGAGAGAGCTAGCTACTTATCCCACATACTGGGATATCCAATTGCCCTTAGGGCACACAACACATCAACAACCCCAACCTGACACCCTATGATGGGATTACCCCATCACCCTCTACCCGCCAATGCACGTCGATGCATAATCTCTGCTTCGTCGGATTTCCCTTGATCATGCAGCACCGCACTTAGATTATTGGCACTAGATAAGGTATCCGGATGGTCTCTACCAAGAGCTTTCTCCCTACCCTCCAATGCACGTCGATGCATGATCTCCGCTTCGTCATTCATTTTCTGGCAATGCAGTGTTCGGCCTAGATTGTCGACACTCCGCAAGGTATCCGGATGGTCTCTCCCGAGAGCTTTCTCTCTACCCGCCAACGCACGTCGATCCATAATCTCCGCTTCACCGTACCTTCCTTGCTGATGCAGGGTTCCACCCAGCCAACCGACACTCAGTAAGGTATCCGGATGGTCTCCCCCAAGGGCCTTCTCTCTACCCGCCAATACACGTCGATGCATAACCCCCGCTTCATCGTACTTTCCTTGCTCATGCAGTGTTGCACCCAGACAATTGGCACTCAGTAAGGTATCCGGATGGTCTGTCCCAAGAGTCTTCTCTCTTCCCGCCAATGCACGTCGATGTATAATCTCCGCTTCATCGCACTTTCCCTGGGAATGTAGAGCTGCACCTAGATTACAGACGCTCCATAAGGTATCCGGATGGTCTCTCCCAAGAGTCTTCTCTTTTCCCGCCAATGCACGTCGATGCATAATCTCCGCTTCATCGTACTTTCCTTGCTCATGCAGTGCTCCACCCAGCCAACTGACACTCCGTAGGGTATGCAGATGGTCTCCCCCAAGAGCCTTCTCTCTACCCGCCGATGCCCGTCGATGCATAACCTCCGCTTCGTCATACTTCCCCTGCTGATGCAACACCACACCCAGATCATTGACACTTAATAAGGTATCCGGATGGTCACTTCCAAGAACTCCTTCTCTCTCCGCTAATGCACGTCGATGCATAATCTCCGCTTCGTCGTACATTCCCTGCTTATTCAACATGCCGTCTAGCTCACTAACATTCTGTGAGGCATCCGGATGGCCTCTTGCTAGAAGCTTCCTTCCTACTGCTAATGCACGCCAATACATAACTCCCAAATCGTTGTAAGTCCTCGGAGATATTTGGATATATCGGTGTTCAGGCCTTAGTTTCACCTCTATCACTACGGTCAAACCGAGCAGCTGGCTCGAGTTGAGCTCGTCGTCGCAATAACCAATTTCCCGATCTATTTTCTGGGTCACTACTGGTTCGTATCGCTAGAATATTGTGGCCCTCCGGCGAGGTACTCCCGCAGCGCTGGCTCTGATCCCGGCTGAAGCATTAGTTTCGGGGTTTGCACCTGTGGCCACTAACCCTCGACCCAAGACTAACCGAACCATCCTTGTAAGGACTACACTTACTCTGTTCATACACCCAATCTACCTCTCGTCCTGTTCTACCCGCTTTCTCGATCTTTTCCTTTCGCTGGCCTCCTTCTGTCTCCGCTAATGGATTTTCACTTCTTTGTGAAGAGCTTATCGTGCTACAACCCACCAGCGCCAAACGTCAGAAGTGGATGGGATCTGCATTAATAGCGAGGATCAAACCTACGGTGTGATGTATAAAAGGGTGCAGACTCTTCGAAAGTAGCGGCTAGTGTTAGAATCCTCATCCAGAATTGAATGGACGTTAAATCAACTGCACTTAGCACGTCTGGGTGAGGCTGAGGGTTGAGAAGTAGGGTGAGTCTGTACGGGACAACAAGGAGGTGATTTTTTCGCCTATTCTCCTGATCGGGTAACTTGTTAACAACCGAGTTCTCCTTCCGAATAGAGAGCCTGCGCAGACGGATATAGGTGGTATTGACTTAGATTAATGAAAAGGCTTGGCCATCCAGTTCCTGGATCCCGGCTGGTCTTGTGTACGAGTATAGTAAATACCATCAGACCGAACATGGAATTGAGGGCCCGAAGTACCAACTTCCGCGATACTTTTATCCCTTTATCAGGGTATAATTTTCTAGCCGCGATCCTTAAGTGTAACTTTACTAAGAGCGGTTATAAGATAGTTGAGAATTGGTTACTGTATGACTACTCGCAAGAACCGAATTTAAGAGGTACGACATTTGTCAGAAGTCTCGTATGCCCTCGATGCGAGGGATAAACTGTAGCAACATTATTAATACAGTTAGGTGTCAAAAATGACTAAACTCTAGTTGGTACTAAGGAGCATTTAGTTATCATACTCTTGACAGTTAATTTATGCGTCCCACCTGGACCCGGCACCGCGAACCCCCAATTAGTGAGGGCCCACATACGCTCTAGTAGAGTAGTAAAACTACAATAACCGAGCTAAGTGCTGTCTAGTAGAGAATTACCAACCCCGGAAAAGAGCCCAGAAGCGTAGCAAAAACAACTAAGTGAAAAATAGCTGCTCGGCCCCTGAGAGACAGCAAAAGACCAAAGACCCTACCAGAAGAGGGGAATAGAACGGCATAGAACTTGGTCCTGCTAATCTAGGTTTTATGGTGAGGGACATCAGTAGCCAGAGTAGACTAACATTGAGCAAGGTTTTGTCCGGGGCAACCGAATAACGTAAATCAGGCGGTGCAGCACTACAATCTTGTACAGTACCAGTAATACCACCGGTATACAGCGGTGACTCTGCAAACCCGTTCATGGAGCCCACGTCTGTCTTCACCCAGAACCCACATATCTGCAAGATGGTTAGGTGCCAGTTGATGGTAGTCGGGGAAACCTGGGACGGGGCGGGTGAATTATCCCTACCAGGCTTCCGGGTGAGAACTGGCGATTCCCCCTAGCATAGTACTTGACAGGACACCTTTACATCCCGTAATTTTCGCTTTTGCGTCCGTATTGGTGGCTTTTTCAGCGTCTTCACTAGCAAATCGGATGTAGAAAACCTGCTACTAAGGTGGAGCATGTCACGTATCGTGATTCCAACTATTAGCTTGGGTACAGCGCTTGTTTTGTGGCATCCCCCCTGAGTCTCACTATTTGTGGCTATGCCAAACACTTTGCTATGTGTGATAAACTTCAATTAACCCGCAGAACAGTCATCTGACATCACTCGTTGGATATTTCTCAGTTTTTGTTGCGATATCATAGTTTGGTACCTCGGTTTTGTTAGAAGGTTGTTGTTTGTTACTGGCTTCCTATGCACCGTAGCGGATATGGAGATGTAGGAGGAGGATTACGTGGCAGGTGGGATAACACCTAATCCAAGTAGGACATATATATATCGTACCTGCCCCCCCCTTTAGCTAGTTTGAACGCAATCATCGATTCTCCGCTGCACACATGCTCTTTCTTTCAACAGTTTTTCCCTGAATCGACTAGCAACCTTTCAATTCTCCCATACAAAATACGCCCCTTATACTCTAATGGTTTCATGGTAGCGAACGATATTTATTCATGCCCCTATTTCTTTGATGCCAATAGACTATTCTTTCACTTAGTAGAGCCATATTTTTTACAAGAGTTGTCGAGAAGCCCCATGCCTCGACCCCCGCCCTCGGGTACCTTGTTTGGTGTTCTGCTTACCGGGGCCCTCACAACGTGATTGAATAATTAAATGCTACTTAAGAGAGCTTGACTTGTTCCCCTAGGCATTCTGACGTAACGAAGGATGTTAGATCCTTCGGACCCGAGGTGCAGTACAGGATCGCAAGGCTCCCTCTAGTGAGGTGCTGAGGGGAATGTTTTCCTTCGATGCTATAATGATACTATATAATACGAGCGTAAGGGGGTTTATATACATCGAAACATTCATAGTGCCGCACAAGCTGCCATCGCACTCCACTGCGATGTGACACACTTAGCAGTGTGCCTATCATATCTCCCATCATAATCTTAACGGGGTAGAGTCAGATCTCATTAGTCGGTATTATCTAATCCAAATCTTGTACTCGTACATTCACAAAAACTTCCTACATCTTGAAAATCTTAATGACCTTCTGCCAAGCCGTAAGTAATTGACAAAGCTCTATCGTGGGTGTAAGAAATTTTGTAGTGGGGCTGGAGCTGCCCAATAATGCAAAGCCGGGACGGCGATTAGGTACTTACGCATATGTAGGAATGGGCATATATCGACAAGAGAGTACCCCCCGTTTCCGATTAAGCATAGAGCCCGAAATACCCAAATTGGGAGTTTTTTGAGCCGGCTATATAATTTGAAAATTCCGGTGTTTTTTCTAGACGGGCAAGAAGTAGATTGCATTTTGAAAACCCACTCCTCTCTTTTGAGTTGACTTTGCGTTATTTCATTATGATTTCCTACACACTGGGCCTCTGGTTTCATGCTGGAGGGCGCTTGGTGCTTCGGATACGAACAATGCAAGAAACCATGTAGTATTTGATTCCCATCTGCGATACCCACATCGACTCTTCCCCTCCCAGTGCATTTTGCCCAAAAACTATATCCTCTTCCGCCCCGAGACCTGGTGTAGGCCACATGCACAGGTTGACCTGAAACGCGCTTGACATTGAAGAAAGCTCACCCCAACGTACCAGTTTGCCTGCCTTGAAGGCTTGAACTATCTCCGAGCGAAGGTTATGCTAGCGGTAAGCGCATCCCATCACACCATCGGCCTACCATCATACATCCCCTCTACCGAAACATGGGGTGCAGAACACATTCCATGGAAAGACTCCAGCAACAGGTGCTATTGGCAACTGGCCGAGTTTTCAAAATACCAGGGCAAGAACAAAATCTCTTAGGGCTGTATCACGTTTGCCCGGTGAACTGGTATTTCCGAACATTGGGATAATAAATTCCGAGATCCCCTATGAAACTACATTTAACCTGGTTGAAATTAAACTGGGAGAATTTGCCCACACTATAGCCTCCCCCAAAGAAACTGCGAAAGGATAAAACAGTAAGAGTAAGATCACCGTAGATCAAACGGACCTAGGCTGGGAGTGAGGGGGCCATGAGTTAGACGATCAATGATGATTCTAGAATAGAAGGGACCAAGAGATATGCACATCTCTTTGAACAGCAACACTGGAGACCGAACGAAATTCTGTAATGTATCATATAAAGAACGAACCAACTCTCGAAAAATGGCAACAGATATCTTTAAAAGAGCGGATATTAAAGAAAGCAAAACAAACACTAATGTCTTATCATGGACATGAGGGGGTGTGAGGGCAGAGCACCATAACCAACAGTGGCGGTTGGGGTTCCGAGAAAAACAAGCAGAACAATTTCACCCTACCGCAGTGCAAACGTAAATCCTTCATCTCGATAAAGAGACCTTATCCGGAGCACTTGATTCTCGGGCCTGGAGAAACATCGCAAGACAATTGGAGTTTTTCAATGTCGCCAGATAATCTGGCCCTCGAACTTTCTCTCCCTCCATCACTGCGCGTCGATACAAAATCTCCGCCGCACTGTATTTTCCCCGGGCATGCAGTATAGCAACTAACTTGACGATGCTCCGAAGGGTATGTGGATGGCCTGGCCCAAGAGTATCCTCGCGCCCACCAAGTGCACGCCAATACATCATCTCTGCTTCGTGATACTTCTTCCGTTTTTACAGCGCCCCAGCTAGGTTATAGATGCACAGCAGGGTATCCCGGTGATCAAACCCAAGCGTCTTCTCCGTACCCACGAATGCGCGCCGATACATAGCCTCCGCTTCATAGTGCTTCCTCTGATTACACAGTGCCACTCCAAGATTATTGACACTGAGTAAAGTATCTCGATGAAATAGTCCAAGTGTCCTCTCTCTGCCTGCAAGTGCACGCCGGCACATAATCTCCGCTTCCTTATACATTTTCAGATCAAGCAGTATCTCACCTAACATATTTATGCTCTCGAGTGTGAATGAATGATCTGGCCCCAGGGCTCTCTCCATACCAGCCAAGGCACGCCGGTAAAAGATGCCAGCTTCTTCATACTTCCTCTGATCAAGAAGTGTCACAGCTAGGCCATGGGCACTTAGTATGGTATCTATATCGTATGGTCTAAGCAATTTTTCTCTGCCTTCTTGTGCGTATCGAAACATCATCTCCGCTTCCCCGTACTTTCTCTGATGATGTAATGTCCGACCAAGATTATCGGCGCTTGTGAGGGTAGATGAATGATCTGCTCCGAGAGCTTTCTCTCTACCCGCTAATGCACGTCGGAAAATGACTTCCGCCTGGCCATACCTTTTCAGATCAAGAAGCGTCTCGCCTAGCATATTCATGCTGTCGAGGGTATCCGGATGATGGGGCCCAAGTGCCTTCTCCATAGCTCGTAAAGCATATCGATACATAATCTCCTCTTCTGCATAATTTCTCTGACCAAGGAGAACCGCAGCTGGACTATCGATAGCCAGTGGGACGTCTGCGTGAGGTGGGTCGGGCACCATATTTCTACCCGTGCTTAGGGTATCGACACTCTGTGAGGTGTCCGGATGGTCCCTCCCGGGAGCCTTCTCCCTACCCGCCGATGCACGCCGATGCATAATCTCCGCTTCGTCGGATTTTCCTTGATCATACAGTACCGCACTTAGATTATTGACACTAAATAAGGTATCCGGATGATCTCTACCAAGAGCCTTCTCTCTACCCACCAATGCACGTCGATGCATAATCTCTGCTTCGTCGTACTTTTTCCGACAATGCAGCGTTTCGCCTAGCTTATTGACACTCCATAAGGTATTCCGATGGTCTCTCCCAAAAGCTTTCTCTCTACCTGCCAATGCACGCCGATGCATATTCTCCGCTTCGCCATACTTTCCCTGGAAATGTAGAGTCGCACCTAGATTATTAGCACTTATTAAGGTATCTAGATGGTCTCTCCCGAGAGCCTTCTCTCTACCCGCCAATGCACGTCGATGCATAATCTCCGCTTCATCGTACTTTCCTTGCTGATGCAATGCTCCGCCCAGATAACTAACACTCCGTAAGGTATCCAGATGGTCTCTCCCAAGAGCCTTCTCTCTTTCCGCCAATGCACGTCGATGCATAACCTCCGCTTCATCGTACTTTCCCCGCTTGTTCAGTGCGTCATCTATCTCACCAACACTCCGCAAGGTATCCGGATGGTCTCTCCCCTGCAGCTCCTTCCCGACCGCCAATGCACGCCGATGCATAACTTCCAATTTATTGCAAATTCTCGGAGCTATTTGGATATATTGGTGTTCAGGCCCTAGTTCCCCCGCTATTGCTCCGGTCGAACTGAACAGCAGGCTCGAGTTGGACTCGTCGTTGCGAATGGCAATTTCCCCGCCTACTTTCTGGGTCACCGTTGGTTCGTATCGCAAGAATACCGTGGCTCCTCGATGAGGTACTGTACTCCCGCAGCTCCGGTCCTGGGCAAAGAATTAGCTTGGGGGATTGCACCTGCGGCCACCTGCCCTGGACCCACCCCTGCAAGGACTACCAGCACACTTACTCTGTTCACATACTTAATCTACCTCTCGTTTTGTCCTACCCGCTCTCTCGGTCTTTTCCTTTCGCCGGCTTTCTTCCGTTCTCGCTAATAAACTTCCACTTCTTTATGAAGGACTTATCGTGCTACAACCCACCAGCACCAAGCGTCAGAAGTGGGTGGGACCTGCATTAATAGCGAGGATCAAACCTGCGATATGATATAAAAGAACCCAGACTTTTCGCGTATAACAGCTGGCGTTGGAGTTCTCGTCAGGAGTTGAATGCCCATGAAATCAGCTACACTCAACACGTCAGAGTGAGGCTGAGGATTGGGGCAGCGCGAGCCCATCAAAGCCAGCCAGGGTTCCATAAGGCAATTCTTCGCCCATTCTACAGTACTAATAGGATAATTTATCTGCAACCGACTTCTCCTACCGAATAGAGAGCTTGCACAGACAGTAATAAGTGTTATTAACTTGAGTTAATGAAAAGGCTTGGCCACCCGGTCCTGCGCCCCACCAGGTCGAGGTGTATCATATCAAATCGGTCCTGAAATTGAGGGCCCTAAATTCCAACCCCTACGATACTTTTTACACCTTTATCAGGATAACGTATTGGACCTAGAAGCGGGTCCGGCGCAGAAGTGAACCGCTCCTTATGCGAATTTTATTCAAATCCTCACTGCAGAAATTCCGACACAACCAAACCTCTGAATTCAGCTCAAAAAAAGGATAAATCTAATATTAGGTGCTAAGTTATCCAGAATATCCCCTATACCGTTATATTTCATCATCCTAACGTTGGGCTCCAATTGAGATTTTTAGATTCCTACTCTCTCGGTACTGTATTGTACAGTACATTTTAACTGGTTCACTTCCCCGCTCCCTGTCCAACACGTTATTTTTGTGGCTAGAATCCGCAAAGTGAAGATATTTGAGAATTGGCCATTGTATGACCACTTGATGGGACCGAGTTTAATATGCGCGTCATCTGCCGCAGGCCCCATGGCCCTTGACGCGAGGGACAAACCCCAACAACGCTACCGACACCATTAGGTGTCGAAAATAACTAAACGCGAGTTGGTAACAGGCGATCGCAACGAGGAAAATAAGGATGTTCGGTTAGCTTATTTTCGACACTTACTTAACCTATAACTCCTGCCTGGGTCCGACTGCGCAAACCCTCTAATGAAAATGACATACATATAAATCGAAGGGTGATGTGCTCGCGCTGCAGAACCGAAGTCGTGCGAGCAGAGTTGTAAAAGCTGCAATATAATCGAGCAGTGTGCGATCCAATAAAGAACTTCCTGCCCCGCGGAAAAGAGAAAAAAAAAAATAGCTGCTCGGCCCCCTGAGAGACGCCATAAAAACAAACCCAAGACCTTACACGAGGAGGGTGCTAGAACGACCCAGAACTCGGTCAGGCTAATCTAGGTTTTATGGTGAGGAATACCTGCAGCTAGAGTAGACCGACATTGAGCAATATTCTGTCCATGGCAACCGGATAACGTAAATCAGGCGGCGTAATACTACGGTCTTGCACCGGTATTATACAGCGGCGACTCCGCAAACCCGTTCAAGAAGGGCAGCAATCCTATAACGAAGCCCGCATTTATATGCACTAGGAAGCCACAGATATGCGAGTTATCATACTATAGTATCATACCAATTAGTGATAATCGTTTCTACTAGACTCTCGAGGGAGCACTGGCAATTCCCCTGGCGTACTCGAGGAGTACATGGCATAGCACCTTACATCCCTAAGTTTCACCTTTGCCCCCGTATTGCTGGCATTTTCCGTATTTTTCACTGTCAAACCAAATGTAGTAAACCTAATGTTGATGTGGAACGAGTCGCGAATCTCGACTCTAACCGCAAGCCGAGGTACAGTACTTGTTTAATGACACCCTCTCTGAGACTCGGCACCTGTAGCTGGGCCAAGCACTTTGATATCAGTTTCTGTGATAACCTTCAATACGGTAACCCGCAGAGCGGTCACAGGGCATCACTCGTCGGATGTTTTTCTCTAAACCGACCACGAACATTTCAATGCTCCCACATAAAATACGCCCCTCTTTGTACTCTAATGGTTTCACGATAGTGAAATTTTCCTACTTATTGCCTCTATTAGCTCGAGGCTAATAGGCTACTATCGCCTAATAGAAAAAAATCCCCTTGCACAAGATAGGGAGGTATTATTTTTTGGCTTTAGCATCGAGTACCTCGTTCAGCGCTCCGGCTACAAATATCCCTCACAATGTACGGTTGGGTACTACCCAAGAGAGCTTGAGTTGATCCCCTAGGCATTCTCACATAACGCGGGCGTTAAATCCTTCGAACCCGAGGTGCGGTTCAGTACAAGATCGCAAGGCTCCCTCCACGAGGTGCCGAAAGGACTGTTTTCCTTCGACGCCATAATAATACAATACGAGTATAAGGGGGTCTCTATATACCGAGACCTTTTGGAAGTGTCGGACAAGCTGCCATTTCCCTCCGCAGCGATATGACATACCTAGCAGCGTCCCTACCCCATTGCCCATCCTAATCCTAACGGGGCGGACTTACAACTCATGAGTTAGTATTACGTCATTCAATTCTTACACATTCACAGAAACTTCCCACATGCTGAACATCTCGACGGCCCTCCGCTAAGCGGTAAGCGGTTGGCAAGGTTCCATCGTTAATGTAAGGTTTTTTTTTTTAAGAAGGTTGTAATTTAGCTGTTCCAACGTTACACATTTGTAAGAATTCGACAATATCCACAACAACACTGGGTCCGAAATGACCGAATTCAGAGTATTTTTCAACCTATGATATAATTTGGAAATCCTAGTGTTTACGGTATGGGAGAAGAGTATCATAGGTTAGATTGGGAAGCCTCACTCCCCCTTTTATGAGTTATCTTTGCGTTATTTTATTATAGCTCCTTTCACGCGAGATCGCTAGATTCATGCTAGAGGGGGGCTTTGCGCTTCAGGTGTTGACCAACAATGCATGGAACCGGGCGGTGTTTGGTTCCCGTCTGCGACATCCATATCAGCTCTTGCCTTCCAAGTGCGCTTTTCCCAGAAACTATATCCTCTCCCACCATCAGACCTAGTACTCGAGTATAGTAGATGTGCACGAGCCGACCCGAGACGCTTTTGGCATGGAAGAAGGCTCATCCCGGCTACCGGTGCACCTACCTTGAGTCATGTCTAAGTGGGAGGTTACGTTCGCAGTACGCCCGTCCCATAACACCATCAGCCTGTCATCGTGTATCCCTTCTATCGAAACATGGGGTGCAGAGCAAATTCTGTAAAGCTCTGGCGACAGTGCCATAAGCTACTGCCTAAAGCTATCACCAGATATTAAAATATCACAGCAGGGACAACTTCAGGGTTGTACAGTACGCGCCACGGTTTCCCAATCAACAGGTATTTCAGGGCGTTGGGAGGGTAAATTCCGAGATCCTCTATGAGGCTACATTCAACCTGGTTGAAGCTAAACAAAGACGATTCGCCCGCCCCACAACCTCTCCCAAAGAAACTTCGAAAGGGTAAAGCAAGGGGGATAAGATCACTATAGATCGAGCACAAATCAAGCGGGCGAGAGAGCCATAAACTAGACGATCACTAGAAAAGAAGAGATCAAGATATATGTACGTCTCCCTGAACAACGAACAGCACTGAAGACCGAACGAAATTCTGTAAAATAAAAGTATAAAGAAACGAATCAAATTCAAGAAAACGCTCTCAAAATGGCAGGAAGTCAGCAGAACCGGTAAATAAACGAACAATTATCCCTGAATAATCCACAACCCTCTTGCCAACCAAAAACCGAGCCCGATATACTCAACGGCAGGGTATAAACCCGGAAAGAAATAACAAGATCTAATGAAGCCAAATGCCCGACATCCTAGGCCCAATAGCTGCGGATATAAAGAGCTGACATAAGGAAAGCAAAACCAACACTGATACCATATCCGGAACGTGAGGGGGGTGTGAGGATAGCGCCCCACAGCCAACGGTGGCGGCTGGGGATCTGGGAATAAAGAGGCAAAACAACTTCACCCTGCTGTAGCGCAAACATAAACCCTTCATGTCAACCTTGACACCTCATCCAAGGCACTAGACCCCCGGGCCTGAAGAAACATTGCGAGGCAGTTGGAGTTTTCGAGAGTCGTCCGGTAACCTAGACCAAGAGCTTTCTCTCCCTCCGCCACTGCACGTCGATACATAATCTCCGCTGCATTATATTTTGCGCGAGCATGGAGTATCGCAACTAGCTTGATGATGCTCCGAAGGGTATGTGGATGGCCTGGCCCAAGAGTATCCTCGCGCCCATCTAGTGCACGCCAATACATCATCCCCGCCCCATGATACTTCCTCTGTTTTTGCAACGCCCCAGCTAGGTTATAGATGCACAATAGCGTATCCCGGTGATCAAATCCAAGGGTCTTCTCCGCACCCACAAAGGCACGCCGATACACGGCCTCCGCTTCGTAGTGCTTCCTCTGATTACGCAGTGCCACTCCAAGATTATTGACACTGATTAATGTATCTCGATGAAATAGTCCAAGTGTCCTCTCTCTGCCTACTAGTGCACGCCGGCACATAACCTCCGCTTCCTTATACATTCTCAGATCAAGCAGGATCTCGCCTAACATATTTATGCTCTCGAGTGTGAATGGATGATCTGGCCCTAGAGCTCTCTCCATACCACCCAAAGCATGCCGATGAATAATCACCGCTTCTTCATACTTCCTCTGATCAAGAAGCGCCACCGCTAGACCATGGGCACTCAGTATGGTATCTACATCGTATGGCCCAAGTGACTCTCGTCTGCCTGCTTGTGCGTATCGAAACATCACCTCTGCTTCCTCTTACTTTTTCTGGTGATGCAGCGTCCGAGCGAGGTTATCGGCACTTGTGAGGGTAGATGAATGATCTGCTCCGAGAGCCTTCTCTCTGCCTGCTAATGCATGTCGGCAAATGGCTTCCGCCTGGCCATACTTTTTTAGATCAAGAAGCGTTTCACCTAGCATATTCATGCTGTCGAGGGTATCCGGATGGTCAGGCCCCAGAGCCTTCTCCATAGCCCTCAAGGCATGTCGATACATAGCCTCCTCTTCTGCGTACATTTTCTGATCAAACAGAGTCGTGTCAGGGCCACCGATGCTCAGTAGGTCCGCGTAGGGTTGTTCGAGCACCACATCGCTACCCCCCGGTGCAACTCGATGTTTGGTATCGGCTCCCCGACTACCCAGCTTCCCACCGGCGGAAGCTAAACTCGGTGGGGTATCTGGATTATTTGGCGAGAGCACCGTATGCATTTCACCTCCTTCCGCTGCATGTCGATATGAAATCTCCGCTTGGTTGTACTTTCTCGGCCGAAGCAGCACCCCACCTAAACCACTAGCATTAAATAATGCATTAGGATGGTCGCTCCCAAAAGCACTCTCTCTACCCGCTACTGCGCGTTGATGGATAATCTCCGGTTCGCCGTACTTTCCCCGGCAATGCAGCACAGCGCCCAAATCGGGACTCCACAAGGTATCCAGACGGTCTCTCCTGAGAACCTTTTCCCTACTTGCTAATGCGCGTCGATGGATAATATCGGCTTCGCCGTACTTCCCCTGATGACGCAGCGCCAAACCTAGTTCACTGATACTCCGTAAGGTATCTAGATGGTCTTGCCCAAGAGCCTTCTCTCTACCCGATAATGCACGTCGGTGCATAATCTCTGCTTCGTCGTACTTTCCCTGGTAATGTAGCGCTACACCTAGATTATTGACACTCAATAAAGTATCCGGATGGTCCCTCCCAAGAGCCTTCTCTCTACCCGCCCATACATGCCTGTGCATAGACCCCGCTTCGCCGCACTTTCCCTGTTGACGGAGTACCAAACCTAGCTCATTGGCACTCTGTAAGGTATCCAGATGGTCTCTCCCAAGGGCTTTTTCTCTACCCGCCAATGCGCGCCGATGGACAAGCTCCGCTTCGCTGTACTTTCCCTGCTGACGCAGTACCAAACCTAGCTCATTGACACTGTGTAGGGTATCCAGATGGTCTCTCCCAAGAGCCCTCTCTCTACCCGCCAATGCCCGCCGATGCATAAACTCCGCTTTATCGTACTTTCCCTGATGATACCGAACTGCACCTAGATTATTAACACTCAATAAGGTATCTAGATGGCCTCTCCCAAGAACCTTCTCTCTACCCGCCAATGCACGTCGATGCATGATTTCCGCTTCGTCATATTTTCCCTGCTGGTGTAGCGTCACGCCCAGCACACTGACATCCCGCAAAGTATCGAGATGGTCTCTCCCCAGAGCTTTCTCTCTACCCACCAATGCGCGCCTATGCATAACCTCCGCTTCACCGTACTTTCCCTGTTGACGCAGTACCAAACCTAGCTCACTGACACTCCGCAAGGTATCCCGGTGGCCTTCCCCAAGAACCTTCTCTCTACCCGATAATGCACACCGGTGCATAATCTCCGCTTCGTCGTACTTCCCTTTGTAACGCAGCACCACGCCTAGGTTATTGAAACTCAACAAGGTATCCAGATTGTCTCTCCCAAGAGCCTTCTCTCTCCCTGCCAATGCACGTCGATGCATAATCTCCGCTTCGTCGCACTTTCCCTGCTGAGCTAGTGTCCTGCCTAGATTATTGACACTCTGTAAGGTATCTTGATGGTCTCTCCTAAGAACCTTCTCTCTACCTGCCAAAGCATGCCGATATAGAATCTCTGCTTCGTAGTACTTCTTGTGATGATGCAGCGTCCTGCCTAGCTCATGGGCGCTCCGTAAGGTATCCGGATGGTCTCTTCCAAGAGCCCCCTCTATAGCCGACAATGCACGCCGATGCGTAATCTCTGTTTCGTCGTCCTTCTTCTGGTCATGCAGCGCCACATCTAGTCCATTGGCGCTTCCCAAGATATTCGGGTGGGATCTCCCGAGCATCCCCCTTCCGATCGCCAATGCTTGCCGATACATGTCTTCGAATTTATCGTATATCTCCTAGGGTACTCAGGTGTGAGGATGTTCAGACCCCAATTCCTCCTCTACCGCTATGATTGAACAGAACTCCTGGCTTGAGATGAGTTCGTCGTAGTGGAAGCCAAGCCCCCTCTATTTTCTCGATTACCGTTGATCCTTGTCGCTAAAGCATAGCAGAACTTGGGCACAATTGGAAGGTCCTCTCGTCAAGGTTCAAATCTGAGGCAAAGCGTTAGCCCTCGAGACTGCACTTGAGACCAGTTGCCTTTTTTGGCTTGAGACCACCCATGTAAGGGCTATACTTACTCTGTTCATACACTTAATCTACCTCTCGTCTCGTTCTACTCGTTCTACTTGCTCTCTCGATTTTTTCCTCGCCGCGGCTTCTTTGCGTTCCCACCGATAGACTTTCACTCGACCTCAGGCTGTAACTTAGGTCCGATCGGGCTACAACACCAACACCAAACGTCAGAAGTGGGCGGGATCTATATTAATAGCGAGGATCAAACCTGTAGTATAATATATAAACTCGAGATTTTTCGCATATAATAGCTAGTGTTGAAGTTCTCGTACGGAGCTCAATAGACATGAAATCAACTGTGCTTGACACGTCGGAGTGAGGCTGAGGATTAAGAAGCAATGTGAGACCATCAAATACAGACGGAAGGCGATTCACCGCCTGGCCCCCGACACGGCAACCCGTCGGTAACCGACTTCTCCTACCCAATAGAGAGCTTGCGCAGATAAGCCTAGGGGGTATGAGCACAAGTTCAAGACAGGGCTTGGCCACCCGGTTCCTGGATCCCGCCCTGTCGAGGTGTAGAAACCAAATTGGATCCGCAATTAAGGGCCCTAAATACCAACTTCCGCAATGCTTTTATCCCTTCACCAGGGTATGATTTTGTAGCAGTAATTCTTAAGTGTAACTTTACCAAAAGCGATTACAAGATATTGAGAATTGGCCGCTGTACGGCCACTTGAAAGAGCAGAGTTTAAGAAGCACAACGTTTGTCGGAGGTTTCATGGGCCCTCCATGCGAGGGACAAACTCTATCATATCATTACTATTACCCACCTATGTCTTACCGCGTAAGCATTCTGGTGAGAATTACCTACACTGTACTGGATATACAGATCGAAAGATACCGTACCCGCGCGCCCGAGTCGAGGTCGTGCGAGTAGAGTCGCATGATAAGCTACCGTAAAAACTGTGATAATTGACCTGTGAGCTCTCTGGTCGAGAATTCCCTTCCCTTGAAAAGAGTCCAAAAACACAGCAAAGTACTGCGCTGCCCTCTAAGAGACATAAAAAAAACTCCAGACCTTGCTGGAGGGGTAACTCCAGTGACAGGACTTGGTTTGGTAAATCCAGCTTTGGTAGTGACACCTGTAGAAGGCGAACATTGAGAAAAATTCCGTCCGAGGTAACCGAATACCGGCACCCTGTGGTACCAATTGCCACCCGTATTACTGCATATAGCAATGACATTATAATTCAAACCATCCACGAAAGTCTGCACTGCCGTAATGAATCCACAATTGTGTACTGTACTAGTAGTCTACATCAAGGACGCACATACGAGTACTGTATCGGCAAGATAATACAATTTAACAGGTCTCACCCAGCCAGAGATCATATAGGGTAAGAAACCACGCCATCCAACTGACTTTCAAAGGCCGCAGAACGGGTGCCTCAATGTTGAACTCGAGAATTGACAGCCACATAGGCTCTCATCTTCACCACCGATTTATGACAATTCTCTCCTTCGTTTCCTAGAAATTTCCCCATCAATTGGATAAACTGGAGAGAAAATGAGTATAATAATTTGCAGTTTTTGGTTCCGAAAAATCGCAATCCCGGGTGTTGGAGCTAAGAATATTGTGGATAACATGGAAACCTTTTTTGTAGCCTGCTTCTGTAGGTTTCAGGGCTGTCCAGCCAAGATTGCATGTTCATGGCTATGATACAAAACATGTCAAGTGTCATTTCTCATAGAGTGGAAACGGGCTCTAAAGTGTTCGGAGACTTGATTATGGAGTTGTATTAATATGCAGACTTCTTTGGGAACATTAGTACAGTACAGTATCATCGGTGTGCTCAGACCAGCTTTTTTTTTGGTGAGACTGACCGGTTACCCGGCGGATCGTTAACGGTGTGAAACATGGTATAATATAATACCCAAAAAAAGTAATCAGGCAAGGGAATTTTTTCTCGCAAGCCTAGTTAAAGTTAAACCAAGAGGATTTGCTTACATTGTAACCCCAGAGTAAAAGAAATTGTGAAAGAGTAAAGTAGGGCAAATAAGATCACTATAGATCAAGTGCAACTCAGGCTGGGGGTGAGAGAGTCATAAACTAGACTTTCAATAAGAATACAGCACCAGAAAAGAAGCGATCAGGATATATGAGTAAAATGCAAGTATGAAAGAACGAACCAAATTCAAAGAAACATTCGAAAAATGGCAGTCAGCAGAACCACCAGGTAAGCGATCAATCATCCCTGAAAGATCCATAACCCTCACCCCAAACACCGAGCCCGATATACTCAACCGCAGGGATAAAAGCGGAAAGAAATAACAAGATTTAATGAAGCCAAATGCCCGACATCCTAGGCCCAGTGAAAATATTTGTATCTATTGTACTAACTGCAGTGATAGCGAAGTAACAATGATGAACTCAATATATCTTGAAGACTTTAGATTAATCCAAGCTTGCGCGCTCTTTCTAACAAGAAGGCGGAAACTACCCCTATATATATCCTTTTATCGTTACACAAGCACTGCCTCATACCAAGGAAATCTAAAGAACATGCTAGAATACACTTGTTAAGATCGCGCGCCGATCTGTCTTATCTCGCTACCTCGCAACAGGCGGCAATTCCTTATCGTATAGTTTTCGTATACTATTCTTAAGAGTTGCGTTCAACTCTTAAGTCTTATAGTATTAACTACGTCGTGTATAAGATAGGATGGATATTCGTTAAAGAGTCAATATCTTTATATTCGTAAAGTTATAGATAGGAAATAACTTAGATGGTTGCGTGAAGATCTATCTACATGACCCAAGTCCGTCCTTATATAGATCTTCCCACAACCCGCTTACAAATCAAAATAACTATTATGAGTCACAACTGTGACTCATACAATCGCGTAACATCCTATGACTCAAAAAAGTCATTGTACAATAAACATATAACTATGAGTTGCTAGCGCAACTCAGGTGGAAACATAACATCATATAACCCAAAACGGGTTATTTGCGTAACAATAATATATGACTCACAACTGTGAGTCATGTAAAACTTCCCATGACCTCTAAACAGGTCATGCGCATATAATCATAAAACCATATAACAAATGAAACCCTATGACTCGTACCTGAGTCATAGTGTGAAATAGCTATGTCAGTCTAGAATCGTGACATTAGCTCCCCTCTCCCCTAGGCCATAGTCCCATATGGCTAAGCGTTTGGTTCCTCCTCTTAACAGTATTCCCAAACCATTGGAGTCCGATGCCTCGCTTCCTCTGGTTTCTCTTTCTCGTACCTTACTCCATAGAAGTCTTCCATCATCTTCGTATGGAGTTTTTTCGTGTCGTTCATTATCCATCTGACTCGTTCGCGTTCTTCCTTGTGAGCAAATCGTTCTTTTTCGAGTTCCCTTTTCAGGGCATCGTTTTTCTTTTGCAGTGTGACTGCGCAGGTTCTTGTCCCCAAAACTTGTTTTTGGGAGTTTGATAGGCGTTTTCGTTCTTCGTCCAAGGTTCGTTGGAGGTTTCTAACTTGTACCTCCAGTTCCGTGATCCGTGTACGAAGAATTTCCACCTCTTCGGAGTGTGTTTTATCCCCCCCTTCCATCGTTGGTCTTGTCCCCAGAGACCAGTTGTCCTTGTTTCGTTGTTTCACGTGGAAGTGGCAGCGATTGCGCATGCAATCGCGCCAATTGATGCGTTCGTGTCCAGGTCCTTTAGGTATTTGGGAAGGTCTCCCTTCCCAATCGACCTCCATCCATCCGTCCTCCAAAGGAGGGGACGATCTTGTAGCGTTTTCCCGCCTGGGGAAATGGTCATGGTTTTTCTTTTCGTCCAAGTGTGTTGGACAGTAATCGTCGTAGCAAAAGGTAAAATGTAGTCCGTCGCGTTCGTTATTTTTCAGAATTTCTTTGACTTTTTTTTCAAATTCTTCGTTATCTCCCCATCCGTCAGCCCAACTAACCTTCTTTGGGCTTCCGGGAGTAGTTTTGGTGGAATCGTTGGACTGCATCTTTCGCGTTGCTGAAATTGGTGGCAGAGTACCACCCAAGGTCGTGTTCAGGAGGATAACCGGTCCACATGGCCCGGTATTGAAGTTTGTTGTAGTGTAGACGAGAATCTACTATTTCGTCAAGTTCGTATTCGTTTTCGCCTTCGATTTCTATACGCGGAGGGGGAAGTTTCTTCTGCCAGAGAAAGGAGTTATCATAGTATGGTTCTAGGATACTGATGTGGAATGTAGGATGAGTGTTGTTCATCGAGCGCGGAAGGTTGAGTTTATATGCTTGAAGTCCTATTTGTTTGACTATCTGGAACGGTCCTAATTTTTTGTAATCCAGTTTCTTCGAAGGTCTTGTGGTTCATATGTTGCGTGGCAGCAACCACACCATATCGCCGACCATGAGGTTAGGGTCTGGTTTCCGTTGTCGCTCGGCTGACTCCTTTTGGTGTTGTTGTAAATAATTGATTTCTTCTCTTAATATGTCCTGTAACTTGCTCATATCCTGAGCTTGTGTTATCTTTGCCGGTATTTCGTACTTTGCCGGGTCGAATATTGGGTCATATTCATAATTCGCATAAAAGGGTGTCCTCTTAATTGTTTCTTGTTTTCCATTGTTGTATGCGAATTCAGCTGATGCAAGATATTGCATCCAATCATCCTGCTGATAGTTCACATATGCACGTAGATACTGTTCCTGTATCGCATTGGTTTGTTCCGTTTGCCCCTCCGTCTGGGGGTGGAATGCAGTGCTCAAGCGTCTCGTGATGCTTAATTGTTGTGTGATTTCCTTCCACATTTCAGATGTAAATAGTGATCCTCGATTGGATATGATATCTTTTGGTAGTCCATGCAATCTAAAGACTTGGTCTTTAAACAAATGAAACAATTGATTCGTGTCCATGTCCGTCCTGCATGGTAGGAAGTGTGCCATTTTTGTCAGGCAGTCTATAACGACCCATATTGCGTCATAACCTTTCGACTCTGGGAGTCCAGTGATAAAGTCCATTGCAATAGATTGCCAGGGTCTTCCGGGAGCTTCTAGAGGTTTCGGTAGTCTGTACGGTGCATGACATACTGTTTTCGTTCTTTGGCATGTTTTGCAGTTTTTGACATATCGTTTAATATCGTTTCTCATACCCAGCCAGTAGTATGATCTTGTGATGAGTTCCGTTGTCTTAGTCGTTCCACCATGTCCCGCCTGTTGGACGTCGTGGTTGCGTCTTATCGTCTCATTCCGCAATCTTTCGTTGTTCGGAATCCATATCTTGTTATCGTACCATAGATAGCCGTTATCTTGTCTGCATAGTCCCAGGGCTAGGCCTTTCATGTCTTTTTGGCCTTTTCGTAGTGCATCGATGATCTCTGAAGATACCTGTTCTTTTCCGGTTTCGACTTGTATCCATTGAGTATAATGGTTATCTGCCAGTGCCCCTGTCTGGATTTGGTTTATGGATTCGTATTCACTATTGTCTTCTCTTTCTTGGAAATAATTTTCTCTGGGTAGTAGAATCTGTCTTCTCTGTTGGATTCGTTCGTCTTCTTTTATCGTTATGTCTTCTTCCTTTCTGGTAAGGGCGTCTGGCTGGCTTCCTTGTTTGCCAGGACAATACTCAATCTTGATATGATATTGCGAAAGAGTTTCGCTCCATCGTGCTTGTCGTTGATTGAGTTCTTTGGTGGTGGTAAAAGCAAGAAGGTTTTTGTGGTCAGTAACCACCCTTATTTCTTCTTGACTTCCGAGTGCGTATTTTCTCCATGCTTTAAGCGCTTGAACTATGGCTAATAGTTCTTTGTCGTGTATGTCGTAGTTGCATTCAACTTTCGTCGTTGTCTTGGATCTGAATGCTACCGGTTTCCATATCCCATCGGTACCGAGCTGTGATAGAATGCCAGAGCATACATAGTTGGAGGCGTCTGTTTCGATCATGATAGGGAGTTCTGGTCGAAAATGTTGTAACATCGGTGCCGTGGTAAGTCTTTTCTTGAGTTCATCGAATTCGATTTGTTGTTTTTCTTCCCATTTCCATTGGGTATTTTTCTTTGTTGTATCATATAAAGGTTTAGCTATCCTGCTAAATCCTTCAATGAATCTTCGATAAAAGTTACAATAGCCTAAAAAGCTCTGTACTCCTTGGACTGCTTTTGATGGTTTCCAATCGTCTATTGCCGATGTCTTGACTGGATCCACTCGTACTCCTTCTGGATTTACTATAAATCCTAAGTATTCCGTTTCTGGTTGATGGAATTCACATTTCATTGGTTTGAGTGTGATTTTCAGGTTCCGGAGAGCATGCAGGATATTCCTGATATCCTGTTTGTGTTGTTCCATAGTCTCAGAATATATGAGTATATCGTCTAGATAGACAATGTAACATATATCCAGGAATTGACTGAGTTTGGAATGAGCAGTTATGTTTTTCATACTTTGTTTTCTTTTTTTACCCATATGAAGAATCCCCCTCTGGTCATTGCTTTACAAGATATTCCTTTGTTTAAGGGCCGCCCTTTGGGTGCAAGCTCTTATAAATGTTTTTCTCCCCCCACCTCCTCAGACTACAAGACACGTGTGGCCGTCTACGTATCTGAGAGATTGACTTGAGTTGTTTCTATTCTTCCCTTGTTTTTTGGGCGTGGCGATTACATGGGTGTCAACTTTCGCTCCCCCCAAGGGGTGTTTGGGTCCACCCACCTCCTGCTACGCCTCTACAACTCCTACTCTACCGCCACCCACAACGGGGCTCCTCGCACTGTATCCCCTGATCTTCTCTTCCCCCAACATCAGTTTCCCACTCTGTCCCTTGTGGACTTTAACCTCCATCACCACCTCCCGGATCCCTCGCGGGTTATCCCATGCTCTGAACTCTCGATTTCCGAACCTTACTTCACCAAAGCCTCCGCCAATGCTTTTTCCCTCCTCAA
The DNA here is from genome assembly GCA_003313605.1 of Tuber umbilicatum. NCBI lineage: Eukaryota > Fungi > Ascomycota > Pezizomycetes > Pezizales > Tuberaceae > Tuber > Tuber umbilicatum. The sequence continues at coordinate 52 of QLOI01000147.1, read as the reverse complement.
TATCCCTGGCGTGTACACCAGATTTCCCTTTGACAACCGATCCAGGCCCTCC
>QLOI01000146.1:18236-32622 GCA_003313605.1 Tuber umbilicatum | reverse complement strand
GGGGGGGTTATTACAGTGTAGGGTTATTGAATGTTATGATACGGTATTATTATATGGGAAGATAAAGATCTTGTGCAAGACCTGCGCATTATTCCTTCTCTTCCTGACCATCCTGAAAAAGCACTTTTCCACACCGACCACCACAACGGCTCGCAGGTCTATACCATCCCAACACGAAAGCCTTTGAACAGTCCAATAATAACCAGTAAGGCATATAATCAACACAGGCAAACTACTCAGCAAGAACTAAACCCCTTCTCCCCCCCCACGATAGTCCAGTCAGCGCAGCGCAATTGACTCCAATTGTAAAAACCAGAACCCAGCAAATCCGCCCGTCAAGAACGAACTCCGGGGATCAAGCATTGTGGACTCCAACATCCCCAGGGTTCGGGTTTCACGGGTACGGTGGGTGGAAAAAGCACAGGCTACGAACTCGTCATTCCCAAGATTATGTCGTTATCCCAAGTGATTGGCCCAGTATCGGAATTGGAAAACTAGCTAGAGGCAGGGCTGATACAGTTTTTGAAAAGCCAATTCTAATAGCACGGTACATCGCGACTTCCACAAAAACGGTGGTATCCGCGAAGATGTTCCAGCACAAGTCCAATCCATCCCACCAATGTTGTGAGGGCGGCAGGTACGCTTCCGCTGTGCAAGCCAAGCCGAGAATCACACATTATGATTCGGCGAGGCGGTGAGGCCAAATCCTGGGAGGCACGGTCGCATGAGGCTGAACCTTGTTGGTCTCGTCTCGCTCAAAAGCGAGAGCTCACCATCTTTTTCCTCCTTCCCTTCCTTCCGTTGTCTTGTTTCCGGCGACGACGTCGAGGAAGGCTTTTTTTTTTTTGCATCAATTGCTCGACTACCGTACCACAATATATCAGGTAGACACAGTAGTCGGCAACAATGGCGAGTTCAAGTAGACTCAAGTTAGCAGCAGTAATTCTCCCCCCCAGCTCACTCACACCCTCTCGCTAACCCTCTTTCCATTCTCCAGATCCTCCTAGCAGTCTCGGGCTTCCTCTACAAATCCATAACCCAGCGTAGCCCAGTCTTCCTCCTCGCTTCCCCCCCTCCCCTCCCCCCTTCAATCTCCAGCGGCTGCACCAAGAACTTCCCGGAGCTCTTACGAAACTGCGAGGACTTCTCCATCCTTCCAAACACAACCCTACTATTCCTCTCGTGCGACCGGTCGCGTCGAGAATGGTATCACGCCTTCCGCGCGTTCCCCCCGAACGTTCCGAAGGGCGAGATATTCCTCTGGGACTACAGCAAGCCGGAAGTGGCACCGACGCTGTTGTCCGAAGCAGAGAGTCTGGGAGCCGACTTCCACCCTTTGGGGATTAGCGCTGTAGCGAGGGAAGAAGGGGACGAGGTGAGATTATTCGTAACGAACCAAGCAAAGGAGAAGGCCAGGATCGAAGTACTCGATGTGAACCTGGAAACCAGGACCGCGCGACACAAGCGCAGTCTGACGGACGTGAAGATATTCTCCCCGAACGGCATCGTCGGCGTCGACGAGAACTCATTCTTTATCACGAACGACGGCTTCTTCTCGAGGAGGTGGAGTACAGCGCTCATGTTCGAGGTCCTCCTTGGCACTCCGGGAGGACAGGTCGTGCACGTTTCCATCCCCCCACCAGGTTCTGCGGCGGGCGAAGACTCGGTGGACGCCTTCAGCGTCGCTTGGATCTCACTCGCGAACGGCCTCGCGCTCGACCGCGCCCAGCAGAAATTGTACATCGCCAGCAGCACGCATGGCGTTTACACTTATTCAATCCCGGATATGTCGCGTCCCTACCTCGCTGTTCCCGAGTCGTTCCATCGCACTCCTTTTGCGGCGGACAATCTGCACTTGGGTCCCACTGGCCGCCTATTCGCCAGTGGGATCTCCTCGCTCGGTGACTTTGCGACGAGTATGCTCTCCGAGGGAGGGGGGACTGTGGGCCCCCCAGCATGGACCGCGGAATTGCTGTCCAAGGCGGATCCGAGTGATAGGAGAGAGGTAGTGCTACGCGGTTTGGATCCGGCCAACAGCCCGCTCCGGAAGGAAGAGTGGTTGTGGAGGAGTGTGTATTTGGATGATGGAAAGTTCTTTGGCGGCGTCAGTACCGGAGGCGTGGTGGATATGCAGGGGACCTTTGTCGGGGTTAGCGTTGTGGGGAGGGGAGTCTTGGTCTGTGAGACGGTTATCGAGAGGCCGGGAATTCCAGCTGGGGCGGAGAAGGTCAAGGAGGAGTTGTAGGTGGTTACGATTGGGATGATATGTAGTAGTTCAATATTTGATTTTCTTACAAGTTGCTGAATATATCTTGCGTAGAATTTGTGCTCGGGTTTGAGTCAAAAATCTCTCACCCTTGCCCAAAGGCAAATAAGCACTCTATATCTACATACCATACTTACATCACTTTCAAGCTTAATTTTATTCCCCATACCAATTCAGCTTTGTATTTGAATATGATCATGACTTAGGTGTTATTCAGCAGTAAAGGTGGCGTAGAACTACAGAGGGGGAGTTGAGCTATGAAGCTGTGATAAGTAGATTGAGCCACAAAGTTACTATGGTAAGCCACAAAGTGGTGTTGAACCGTAGCTAATGCTGAGCTGTCAGGAGCTCTTTAGAGAGCCCCGGGTTGTGAGCTTGTGAGCACCGGAGGTTAGCTGCATCAACCTTGGCACGAGATTAGCGTAATCTTGATATGCAGACAGTGATCCAACAACAATTTTGACCCACGATATTTTCTACAAATAAAAAAACCCACCCTTGATTCCCACAAAGCATCATTCACCAGCCCAAGTATCATCACAATACATTTATTATAAATAATTGAATCGCCTACTAAGTTGTTCAAATTACCTCCTCTGGTAAGGCCCGGCACTTTCTTGCTTATATGTCCCACCAGAGAAACGGGGAGCTGAAACGGTTCACCTTTTGCTGTGTTTTTCGCCCCTTCCCAGATAAGGAAACCTTGGACTGCCCAGCAGGGGGTTCAATCACTCGATGTTCTACGGTATCACAATCATGTCACACCTCCCCATCGCTCGATTACATGAGCCCCCCAATGATAATTTCATGCAAACAATCAGCGTAACCCAAACTAGATGAAAACGAAAAAAGGAACCAAGCCTTCTAAGGGGCCTTATAATACTTTGTCTCTACGAAGGGCATTTTTGTTACAGTCCCGCTGCGTTCCTTTCCACGAACCTTGATACCTACTTTAGTGCCTTGCTTGTGGAAACCGCTCCGGATGTAGCCCATAGCGATGTTTTTGCCAAGTGTTGGGGAGGGGCAGCCAGATGTTATTTTACCTGTAGTTACTGGCGTTAGCACCGCAGCGAGAGGGGTGAAGGAAACCGGTAGAATACCAATAACGTTATCCGTTCCCTTCTCTACAATCTCTGCATCTTCTCTAGCTGGTGGACCCTCAACAAAAAAGCCAACCCTGCGTCTAGGGACAAAACTCCAGCTGTCGTATTGTTTGCTGATTGTTTCTGCACCGAGGAAATTGCTAACACAGTGTTAGTGTTTGATGGATTAGACTACCTCAGAGAAACCCACCCGTTCATAGTTCTTGTCTTCCCTACCAGCCACTTGAGCCCCGCCTCGATTGGTGTAGTAGTATCATCCAGATCATGCCCATATAGACACATTCCTGCTTCAAGTCTAAGACTATCTCTAGCTCCCAGACCAGAAAGCCTTATCCTATCACCAGTAGATCCTACATCCAACAAGCCCACAGTGACCGTCTCAGTGTTCTTCTCAGAAATGGAAATCTCGAACCCGTCCTCTCCGGTGTACCCTCCACGTGCAACGTGTAGTTTTTCGCCGAGAGACGGAATCCCAATAAACATTGAGGCGCCAAAGTACAGTTTCGAAAGATCTACTAGGGAGCCTGTTAAGCCGGTAAGGTACTCCGTCAAAATATCCTTTGCCAAAGGCCCTTGTAGGGCAACCAAGCCTTGCCCAGCAAGGACTTCATGTTTAGTGTCCGAAGAGAAGGACTTCATATTGTCTGCGATATACGCGAGATCCTTATCTTTGCAGGCAGCATTCGTAACGATGTAAAAATCTTCCGGCCCATGCGAGGTGACGACCAAATCATCCACTATCCCACCAGTAGTCGGATGCAAAAACACCGAAAGTGTAGAATGAAACTGCGGCAGGCGTGTGAGATCCGAGGGAGTGACAGAGTGTAAGAAAGGCAACGCTCCTGGACCGGTCAAACTATAATCACACACCATTAGCTCTTCCCACCCACATAAATAACAACGATCGGAAACAAACCGGTGTTGAACCATATGGGAAACATCAAACAGCCCGGCCTTCTTCCTAACCCAATTATGACTCTCCCCTACACTCTCCCCGGAGTAAAGCACGGGCATAGAGTACCCCGCGAAGGGCACCATCTTCGCTCCCTTCGCAACGTGAAGGTCGTGGAGTGGAGTCTTTGCAAGGGTTCCAGGAGCAGCATCACTATAGAACCTTGGTGACGCATTGAGCTTCGAATTGACCGCAATTCGAAGCGTCGAGCCCAGTCTAGCGGTACATGGGAGCAACATTGTGACGAATTGATGAGAATGCAGGTGGGGAGGAAGAAAAGGATTAAAGAAAACGAACGGTTTGACTTCCCTCCAGTGTCAGTTGGTGGAGGCGGGAAAGTTGCAAAGGGCATCCACGAAAACCGCATCCACGAAGATTGCCGGTATCGATAAGAGCACGTGATTAACGGTTAACACCGAGTAACCGTGATTCGGAACCAGCTTATATATCCGAGAGAACAGCCCGGCTTTGATGATCCTTTTTTCTAATGGCAGATGAGAGGAGATCTGCCAAATGTTCGGTGGAGTGTTGCTTCGGGGGGAACCGTTTGCCGTGTTAAGGTGATCGAGACAGGGGGTTCACAATATCTCACTCGGGTTTGCCTGATTCCGTGACAAAACAAGCTTTTGAACATGCGAGCCAACTTATACCATGAGATCAGGCAAGTGATCTGCCCAGAATATGCTCTACCCATCTACATACACTTATTGTGTTTGCCATAAGAGCTATGCATGGCCTCATAGTCTGTTCCTGTAACGCGGAAAACACTACAAACCCCAATTACAAGCCGACCGTCACGATGCACAGGATCATGCTGCAGTCACGCAAATCTCGCAAAGTAGCCTCAAATAACCCACAGACCATCACAGCAAACCGAATGCTTAGACGCGTCCATTACGTAGCGTTTATCGAGTGACGGTTCGTGACAAAATTTGTCTTTCATTTCTTCTTGGTGGTCAAGGGTACATAGATAGTGGATAACAATTCCCTGCGCATGAATTCTACCCTTAGCTCCCTCCACCAACCAATTCGAAAAGTAGGCGTGGAAAGTGGAACAAAAGCAATGTTAAAAAAAAAAAACCCCAAAACATAGGAGACCAGCGAATAGCGCACCCGACAAAGAAAAATAAGGGTTAGTAATAACAGGAAATCAAGCGAAAGGAAAATGTCACTCATGGGTGGCGCTTCTTGGCTTTTCCATTTCCCCAACCTTGAGTTCCGAAATGCTCGCTAGTATCGTGTTGTGCTTTTGTCGTGTATGTATAAAGATTATGCTCTTTCATAGCACACCTTCCCGCCCCCTTTGTCCACCCACCGCTCGGAACGAGAAAAGAGTAGAAACCCCTACAAACAACATGAATTATAGGTGCACTTCCACACAGTGAACCAAAGCCAGAAGAAAAGCAAAAGAGAAAAGAAAAAAAATAGCAAACTGTAAAAGCCATTCAAAAAGATCAGGTCCCCCTCTTCTCGTCCCGTCCGTATCGCGAGTATCCGAGTTGTTGATTGGCTGAACTTTCCGATGCGAGCGAGATTCGCCAGAGGTTGAGGCGGCTTAGAGAAGTGGCGTTTTTTTAGAAGGAGGTTCCACCTCCGATTTGTTCTTGATGAACCTCAAGAGTATCCCCATCTTGCATATCGAGCTACAAATCCATTAGCGGGGCGTCGGTAATATCGGGTATAACAGGGAAGTAGGGGCGTGGGGTAATTTGGAGAAGGGTGTAATTCGGGAAGAATCAAGAATCTCGAAGACCAAAAGGCAAGAAGAAGACAAATGACTGATGAAAGAAAATACAAGAGTAAGAATCAAGGAATCTCAGAAAATTGCCACCCCCCACCGTCCCAGAGCGGTGATAGGGTCATCACCGGAATAGAAGTGGGTACGATAAGTGGTGCGAATAAAAAGGGAGGCAAGAGAAGGGAAATAGGAACAAATTTTAAACAAAAAGAAACCTACACTCTCGGGCGAATCCCCACCCTGAACGCGAGTTCCGTCGAAGAGGAATCTCACAGAATTGGGGGACTTCCCCTGACGATCGCAAAAAGCATCCATCAACTTTTTGAGCTGAGTGGTTCTTTTGATCTTGAAAAAAACCTCATTGTTGCCATCAGTAACTTTGATATTCAAGTGTTCGTTGGCGACTTCCTCCGGCTTGGGTTCGTTTGGTCCGTCTGTCGACATGGTTTAAAGGGTGTTCGTGCAAAGTTTGGGGACTAATGCGATGGGTTGGTAGAGCGAGGTCAGGTTCCACGAGAGTGGACGGTGTGGAGGGGCGGAGGATGAAGGCGAAGGAGGGAGAGAAGGTTGGACGAGTCTAGTGGTTGGTTGTGAGAAGATTCTGACTTAGTCAGATTCGCGAGAGGGGAGGGGCGAGGGTTGGAATTGGGTTGCTTCGTTGAGGCAGATCCCGAGACAGGTTGCAACCAGGCAGCCGAGCCAGGATGGGGGGACAGAGATACGGTAGGCGGAGTGTGGGGAACCTATAATACGAATCAATTTTTGCCCACTGCTATTGATTTTTTATGAATTCCTGCTCGTTTGTACTTGAATCATAAGCCCAGCGTATTGTACGAGTACACAGACCGCGTACAAGAAGATTGTGCAATATGGTACAAGACGGTATCAAGATTATTGTACGAGTACAGCCTTTGAATTGTGCATACAGCACACTATCCGTATGAGTATCACTGGCTACCATTTCACCAGCCCAGGCTATGTAGAGAGGCCTCTGTGATATTGGGTTGTATGGGTTTTAGATGTATTTCGTTTCCGCCTGGTTCTGCCATCATCTGTCATGATGATGACTTCATTGTTGAGACCCTACCCTTTGTCTTGCATACCACGGGTGAACACCATCTCCTCTCATCGATGATTGTCAGGAACGGGCCAGGAACATCCCATATCAATAAAACCGTTATTTTCCAATCAATCCCTCAGAGAAGCAATCATGGTATACCCACTCTACAAGCACTCATTGGGCTGAATGGTTACAGCTGATATTCATATCTCATATGGCTATAGTCAACCCCGATGGAGGAAGCTCTGAAGACGGACCCACCATGTCATCCCCGCGCCGTGTGTCACATCTTCCCGTCACACACCCTATTGTGTCAGGACTCTTACTCATGAAGCGGGGAACAGTGCGCTATTCAGGATTGCCTCCTGAAGAATAATTATAACGAATCCCGCTGCATGGACTTAATCGACGCCTTGTACGACTGCTGCTCCGAACTCTACAAACGAGACGGCCCCGGAGCAAAGAGCACATGTTGTCCGAAAGAGAGCCTGTTGAAGCTTAAGATCAAGCAGAGGGTGGACGAGAAGGTATCTCGGGGGGCGGAGGTTCACCAGACGAGAAGACGTTAATGCGGGAAGTTTTGATATCATAAACGTGGAGACTTGCTATATGACAGATACATCTGGATTTACAACATGATTGAATCCAGACAACTTTATTCATCGATGAGAGCCATCTATGTTTCGTCTGGGACAAGGCTCTGAAATTTGCCGAAACTTCGCGCCGTAGCCACCACGTAGTTCGAATGAAGACGATAGAATGGATCTCACATGTAACAGTTCTCTCTACCTGACAAAACCAACAAGTTCAACTAAGGGGATTATGCCCCGAGATAATATGACGCATATCCACCTCGAGGGGGAGAGGCAAAGCTGAGTGAAAAATACCAACCTATAATAGGCGCAGGGCTTGGGAATACGATCGGCACTTTGGCGAGATATGGTGCAGTAAATGGTCTAACTGATGGAACCAGGACACCATAGACAACAATAGTCTACCGAATCTCGCTTCTCCCGTGCTTCTGGGGTCTCCCGGGACGAAACGGATTCGTTATATGATGCATTGAATCGTTGAATTCAAGTCGACGGGAAGATGCCGAGAAAATGTGCCCTTTTATTGTGATTACCACATCTCACAAAGGCCGTTAACCTAATGGTCTACCGGTAATGTCCATCCATCCACGGTATGATACTCGAGTAGGGTGTTCTATCCAACAGTCAAGGCGCTTCCACCGTGCGAGTAGAATATCAAGATAGTGAACCGGGGCAGTAGTTGACTGCTACCAGGAACATGCATAATATACACTTACCAGCGCACTCAGATACAAATTCTCGGGTACTTAGATTCCAGTCCTAGAACGCCCCCCCCCCACCACGGAAGCACGGACGAAAGGGGACACTAGAATCAGTGGAATGTGTTGAATACGATACCGGTAGATTTACTGTTGCCTTAGGCTCAAATCCAACACTCTGGGTCGGAACGGTCGTGTATGTGCTGCGGGCGACCACACAACTCATCAATCTTCCCCACCATCATCGAAACCAGTCCCATCAGGATGATACCAACAGCCCCCTTGCACACTTACAAGCTGCGTCCTAAGTTGTAGGAAGAACAAGAGTAAAAATAAAGAATTGAATGTGCGACCCCCGTAAACGCTGGGCCCGCAAAATCCCTGAGAGGAAGCGGGGCAGCAAGAATTAGGGAGATAAACAAATCCTCTAAGGACACGTTGAGCACGCTGAGGACCGGTCTTGCCAGCCGTACAAACACTGAAAGGATCAATCTGTACCGAGACTCTAATTAGTGCCTAAAAATGACATTGAGGAGGAAAGAGGTTTCGAAGGGATTTCCCGAATTTATAGCCAAGCGGTCGTGATGCCAAGACACAGCCTTGGGTCAGTTCTTTTTTCCCTTTGTTGTTTTCCCCGTTAGGATTGGGCCAGTGGGACTAGAACAATGTGTTTGTTTCCTGAACAAAGGCTTTATTTCTCCCACCTTTCTATTCCGCCTGGACAGGGAGGTGATCTGCATAGGACCAGGGACCGTTGCAACCAGACATGGTATTTCGCAACCGGCAACCCATTGCAATACAATTTATCCCAAGAACGCGACAACCACAGGAGGGCATTTTGACTTCCAACAACCAAAAATATACCAACCATCGCCACAAGATGGCCCCTATGATGACGTCCAATTCCCCCGCTCCGGCCTTCGGATCACAGAAACCAGCTTTTTATTTCAACATGCAAAACTCCCGTGAAGAGGACAACCTTTTCTCAGGTGCTAGACCAACAGCAGCAGCTGCAGGTCCAAGGGTGCAGGTACGTGACTTTCCTTCGTGGCCGATGGAGATTGGCTCTTGCCAAAACACTGGATTGAGCACCGGAAACGCGAGCCAGAATGCGCAATATGGGCTGACACCGTGGCTTTCTATTTCTATAGGCCCATCAGATGGAAGGAAGCTGGGATATCATGGGTGATGATGTACGCTACCTCTTGTTGCGATCTTGCACTCCTCGCACATACCTCTACACCCCCCACCAGCATCACCGCTGGCATTTGCGGGGCTCTGCATCGCTTCACCCTTCCTCTATCTCTACCCCTCTCTCCATTCTATCTCGTGGAATTTCTAGAATAATGGCTCATGGTTTCATCGATGCAGGTAAGCGACGGACTCCGTAACGACAACGAGGACGACGACTCTAGAGCTTTAATTTTTGGGGACGACGAACAAGACGGTACCGCCACCCTCCATGTCTCCCTGACTTCCCCACCCAGGATATTGACGGTCGTGATAGAAACCATGCCCCACTCTCCCGGTGCCCCGGACGGCGGCATCTTCGATCAGGAGTGGCCGGAGGTCGATGCGTTTGCCATTGCCCTAAACTCCTCAAACCTCCTCCAATCCGCAGATCCCAACTCGGCACAGGCTGCGATATCCGGCTATGACCTGATCGAGCGATTCCAAAATGTGTCTGAGACTCAACTTGACGAAGTCAAGGCCGCGCATATGCCAGAGCTATCGCATGAAAGCACCGCTGATGTTGTGCACTGGGAGTTGGAGCACCAAACTTGGGAATTATTCGGCACCCTTTCATCGCATCGACTTGAAGCTAGAGCTCAAACACTGGACCTACCGGCGGAGCTTGCAAACAACAAGCACACAAGCAATCAGCGCCTACGACAGCATCTTCGTGAAACTGATGCCAGGTTCCAGGAATGGTGCCTGATTTTGCAATGGTTGTGTACATACGCTCCGGATCCGTCAGATCTCTTTGATAATATCGAGGAGATTGGTGGAAAGGGGGGATGGATGTACACCAAAGAGAACCTGAAAGCAGAGAAACGTCTTCGCGGGAGAAAAGGGAAAGCGACTCTGGCTTTTGGTTCTCTTGGGGGCGGAAGGCCGAGTAACAAGGTCACAGAATTAGATCCTGACGCGCCCAGTAGACAACGAAAACAGTTGGAGAATGAAGATGAGGAGTCCGAGAGGTTCCTTTTCAGGGCTATCTGGGTGTTTCTGCGGAAGGGAGATCTGAAGGGTGCAAAAGGCTTGTGCGCTGAGATGGGAGAATTCTGGAGGGCTGCGAGTCTGGACGGAGGAGAAGAAACGTGGGATCCAATGGTTGACGGCCAGCGATTCGACAACCAGCCAGATGAGGAAAACATGGATATGAGTGAGAATTACCAAGCCGAAGGAGTTACGGGCAACAGAAGGAGGGAGCTGTGGAAGAGAATGTGTTATGCTATCGCGCATCGAAGCGGTGCAGAGGAGTGGGAGAGGGCAGTCTATGGAACATTGTGTGGAGACTTTGAAAGTGTACGCGCTCTTGGATCCCTCACAATTTTGACAATGGAATTATGATTGACAGAAAAAACAGGTTATTCCTGTCTGTGTATCGTGGGAGGATCATCTATTTGCCCACATGAATTCGCTTGTCGAAGAGTACTACTCCCAGTATCTACTTAGGCATGGACGGCTATCTCCTGCGGCTATGAGTTTCCCCGCCTTTGACTCGACAGCGTTCCACTCCCGCATCGGGGACCTTGCTGAAGATGATACCGTGCTCTCTAGAATTATCGATAGTCTCGCATCTCTGGGGTCTGTTAAGGCAGAGTCCAGGGTACCCCTAAGGGTTATCCAAGGGTCTTTAATGTCTCTACGCTTTCATGAACTCGTCGATGAGCTCCATCGTCAGTTACTCGCCTTTCGAGACATTCCAGACTATGATCCTCTACATGAGGAGGATAGCATAGGCGTAGACGTCACGGACTGTCGGACTCTCCGGATTGTTGTGCATATTTTACTTGTACTCCAACTGCTGAACGCTGGTTTCACTGAGGATACGCCCTTCCACACACAGGCCGAGTCCTTAATCGCTGCTTATATCGAATTCCTTGCAGAGGCCGGCAAACTAAAGTTGATACCACTGTATGCAGGACGGCTTTCGCCTCAAAAAGCTATCGATGTCATGGGCGCGATCCTCAACAAGATTCGAGAAGAGCCGTTGAGGTTGGAGCTCCTAGAGCTAATGAGGACGCATAACATCGATTACGTGGGGTGTCTGAAGAAGGGGATGGAGATCGCGTTGGACGTAACAAAAAATCACTATGAGAACGAGCGGCGGCATGTGGCCACATTATCTGTGACCGCAGGCGAGATTCTCGAGGAAGATAACTTGTTGATCCAGGGGTTGGAGTGGTTGGTTCTTGGCGGCGAAGAGCTGAAGGCCGAATCGGTAAAGAGTGCGACTGTGATATACAAGCGGTTACTGCGTGAGTAGTTTTGGCTGCTATTAATTCCCTCAAAAGGATGCTTTTTACTGATCGAATTTAGTTTCCGGGCGTCTGGTAGCGGCAAAAAGGGTTTCCCAGACTGTCAGGAGCACTGACCTGATTCCTGAGGGTGGAGATGGTAACCATTTCGCCGCCGGGTGCCTAATGGAAGACGATGAATTCAGGGGTGTGTTCGATAGCGAGGTTGATCAATGGGCATTGGCGGTCGTGATAGAAATGGAAGTGTTCATCCAAGCACTAGACGAATTGGAAGGGTGGAATGAGCTATTAGGACAGAAGACAAAGTACGAGGGCCCCCCATTCCCCTCCTCCCAACCCCAGAACCCAGGTGGGCGTTCGATCCTAACCATAGCAACAGCAGACACCACCCTGATCGCGCGAGGAAGGCGGCACTCAGCGAGGCTTACAACTCGACCAACCATAGGCTGGGCAAAGTGCTACGATCCTGGCTGGACGAGACGCTCAACACCGTTCCCCCATTCCCTCCCCAATCTCACATAATAGACCCATCCTCCATTGTAGCCATCCGAAACATGTACATCCCCGAGCTCACATTTGCCCTTCACGACGTCTACATCGAGGCGGGGAAACATGTGAGCAAGAACTTGTTGGGGAACACCCTCGAACTAGCAACCGTCGTTGCGGATCCGAATAGGTCTGTGCTCAAGTGCTTCACCGAGACGGCGAGGGTGGAGGAATACTTGAGAGCGCTCGGACTGGCGAGTAGGAGCGTGTTGGGGGCCGCCGGGGCATCTTCTGAGAGGAACAATAACAATAAAGGATTGGGGATTTGGAAGGTTAGATAGTATCGATCATCACATCGTGCCTAACTTGTTTATCTGTGTTTTTTCTTTTGCGTCTTTCGTCCTTTTCTTTTCTCCGTCTCCGTCTCCTTTTTGTTTTTCCACCTCACCTGTCCGTCCACCCATCCATGTCTACCAATAGAAATCTATATGATAATTTTTTTTTTTTTTTTGCGCAACCTATGTTTGTCCCCTTTCTTTCCAATTTGTCATGTATTCACGAACCAAATTTCCTCTTTTAGTGAATGGAGAGGAAGGTGCTTTACGCCAGTTTATTTTTATTTTTTTTCCCTCCCCTTTTTTTTTTTCATTTAATTCGTGGGAATATCAATAGCAACGCGGAGTCTATCCATTCCCTCTCCTGCCATTTGCCATCTTTCCATCACCGTATTCTGCTGCCTTGCCTTGTCCATGCTCTTCACCCATCCAGTCCATCCAATCCACTCCTACGTACACACCGGTAACAGTCATACCGAGAACGAACCAGTGAGGATGTAGAAAAAAAAAACAAGGTACCCCCTACTCATCCACCCATCCACTCAAGTTCACCCTCTCTCCCCCAGCATCACCACCTCGCGAACCCCACCAGACTACGAGTATCACAGCTGAGCGTGCGGTAATCTCCCCTCCACCATCCCATAACAAGTACGTACCGTATGATATAAAGTATCCTACCTCTCACAGTACAGTACCCGTACTTTTTTGCTTTCTTTTTTTTTTTCTTTTCCCTTTTTTTTTCTTCTTCTTTCCTTCACCTCATTTCTCCACCTTCCAACGAGATCCCATCCTTCGCTCCATCCTTCCATTCCCTCACGCCCAATACTTTCGGATGGTGCGGACGTATCAAAATTTCGCGATGGAGATGATGATGAGTGGCTGTGTTGGTTAGTTAGTTCACTTCCGTTCGTCGGTCAGCTACGAGTAGTTGGCCGGTCCTCCGGTCCAGTCATGGCGGGCGGGCGCGTTCGGAATGGGTGACCTGGCCAATTACCTTTTTCGCTCCGGGTCGGTTGGTCGAGGCGAGTCGGCGATGGGCCACCGGGGGTGGAGCGAGTGAGGAGTTGTGCTCGGTTGCTTTTCCAAGAGTAAAAAAAGTAATTTGTGGGGTTTTTGGTTGGGTAGGGGTTACCGTGCTGTACATTACTGTACTGTACAGTACTCGTACAGTACTGTACCCGTACTGTCAGTGCTTTATTCGAGCACTTCATCCATCGAGTGAATGTGGGGGGAGTTATGGGATGGGAATGCGGTGCGGATTATCGCGATTGGGGGATTTTATGCTGCAGTAGGGCGTTTTATTTTAATTTATTTATTTATTTATTTATTGGGGCCGATTTATCATACCCTTCTCGCTTTTCCGGTAGCGGAAGGTATCATACTTAAAAATTCTCCGATTTATTACATTATGCTACCCGTACCCACGGACGGACTGCACTAGACTAGACCAGCTAACCGTTCCAAGTATATCAAGTAAAGCTAAAGCTAAATAATCCCCTCCCCGCAAGAGAGAGAAAAAAAAAAAAAAAAGATTCAACAACCCCACATCACCCCACCCATCCAGTCCAGTCCGGTCCGGTCCAGTACTGTACTGTACAGTACAAAGCAACGACCTACCGCCCACAAATCCCTTCGCGGAGAAGTTGAGTTGAGAAAGAAAGCGAACCCCC